>OX463766.1:12357230-12584964 GCA_949825005.1 Gasteruption jaculator
TTGGTGCATAATTAACGACGATTATTTTGCTCGAATGTCCATCAAAAAATTGTCGTTAATTATGCACCACCCCAATAAACACCACCTATTTGATATTGGATTGATGCAAAATTAACGACGATTTTTAAATAGATATTCCTAAAAAATAATCGTCATTAATTATGCACCGACCCAATATAAAAAAGACGTTATCTATTGGGTCGGTGCATAATTAATGACGATTACTTTGCAGGAATATCTATTGAAAAATCGTCGTTAATTATGCACCAACCAAATAAAATCGTCGTTTTCGTATTGGATTGGTGCATAATTAACGACGATTATTTTGCTCGTCTATCAAAAAATCGTCGTTAATTATGCACCACCCCAATAAACACCGCCTATTTGATATTGGATTGATGCAAAATTAACGACGATTTTTAAATAGATATTCCTACAAAATAATCGTCATTAATTATGCACCAAGCCAGTATAAAAAAGCGGTATTTATTGGTTTGGTGTAAAATTAACGACGATTATTTCGTATGAATTTCTATTCAAAAATCGTCGTTAATTATGCACCGGCGCAATATAAAAAAGACAATATTTATTGGGTCGGTGCGTAATTAACGACGATTATTTTGCACAAACATCTATTTCAAACACCCCCCGGGGAAATTCTCAATCCCCCCCCCCCCCTCCCGCCCCGGATTAGTTCCAGCAAAAAATAAAATACAGGAGGGAAAATACCATCAGTTGAAAAATGCATAGAATTGAAGCAAAAGTTGCAAAGGTCGCACTAATAGAGAAGTAGCGTGTAAAAAGCTCACAATTGCAGTCTACGACTTCTACGGCGACAGAAAAGTGGTAGTTATTGCTTTTATCGCTCGGATCCTTGCCCCATTCCGCCCCGGCTTTCCTCTTCTTCCCCGTCTTTGGGCTTACCTGGTAATTTTCCGGTAACGGGTCGTGCTGGACCGTGAGAACTATGGAATCTCCGGGTCGGAGCAATTCCATGACGGCTTCCTGGTGCGTTGCCTTGGTCACGTCCGTTCCGTTCACCTTCAGTATTCGGTCTCCCATTCTCAGTTTCCCAGATTTCGCCGCGATTCCTCCAGGTACGACCTGATGGAAAGGAAAAATATTTTTTATGTGGATTAGAATTTTTTTTTGTGGAATTTATGGAACGTAGAGAAAATTTCTGGAATTTTTTGGGTTTTGGGTTTCAGCAGTACCGCGTTATAACAATCTCTTCTGGACTGAACTGCCTCCTTATAACAATCTCCCCCCCCGATTCCCACTTCGCGTGGCCATGCGCAGTAGGGTTGTAAATTTAATGCGCAAAAGTATGCGCATAAAAAAATTGTATAACAAAAAAAAAGTGTAACAAAAAATTATCAAAATTGCATTAAAAAATTGCGCATTCTGTGGACTTTTCATATTTCAGAGGAAATCGACAGAATCCGAGGTAGGGGCTAGAAAGATTGTTATGGGGAGGTACTTTCGCGTCTTACAGAGAGAGATTGTTATAAAGTGGAATCCAACTGTATCGTCATACTCACGTGTGATATAAAAATTCCCGGTTCTTTGGCACCAAAAGGTGTGCAGGAATGATCGGTGCCTCCAATAATACTGAATCCAAGGGAACCTTCTTTCACCAGTACCACGTCCTATGGTGTTTTTGAAAAAGAGAAAAAGAAAAACAAATTAAAAGAAAAATATATATATATCTTTCCCAAGTAAATCCAAAATCGTGACAAATGTTTTTCCATAAAACGAAAAAAACGTGTCCCATAAGAAAAGAAAAAAACAAGGAGAGTGAAATTTCGAATTTTCGCAAAAGCAGGGGTACCAAATTCGAGGGATTATTAATGAGAAGATGATTTTTTAAAATGACAATTTTATGGAAAAAATTGTTCACGATTTTCAGGGACTTTCTACAAGAAAATATTTACACGTGACTTTATGCATGTTAATAGTATACAATTTGTACAAGAATGAGGCCAGTAAAGGGTGCAGGATGTGAAAGACAGAGGGAACATCTTTTTCTCCCGTTTTTTGTAGGATTTGACACAAGTTTCATAGACATTTTCCTCGCGTACCAATGAAACTGATGAACTGCACTTACCTATTTCCATGTTCAGAAGGACACATTGTTGATCTTTGTGATTTTTGTTTTTAATGTAATGCCAATTAATGAGAATCCCGTTTAATGAATGAGAACATTCAATAATTGAATGAGTCACCTCAAAAACGTTGGAAGGTACAAATTGCAAATTTTTCAAAAACCCCCGAAAATGAACAAAATAAATAACCTGATGGATTTTTTAAAACTATTTTTTTGAAATGGATAGATTTTTAAAAAAATGGATGGATTCTTTTTAAAAAATCCATCAGATTATTTTATTCATTTTCGGGGATATTTGAACAATTTGCAATTTGTATTTTACAACGTTTTTGAGGTGACCCATTGCAAATTGCAAATTGTTTAAAAACCCCCGAAAATGAAAAAAAAAAACCTTATGGATTTTTTTAACTATTTTTTTTTAAATGGGATGCATTTTTTAAAATGGATGGATTTAAAAAACAATCCATCAGGTAAATTTGCAATTTGAACCTTGCAACGTTTTTGAGGTGACCCATTCAATTTGTGATGCGAGAAATGCAATGCAACAATGAATTAGAATTACTCGAGTCTAAAAACCGACCGATTCGAAAATCAGTGTGCAGATAAAACTGGAAATCCAACTGCATGGAAAAAAATAAAATTCCATAATTAACAAAAAATTGGTAAAATTGCAAATTAAATTGAATCTCCAGTTTTATACGAACGAAACGAAAATTAGTACTTAGAAACCAAATTCCTGGCAAACAGACACTCAAAGACACGAAACCTTTTTTTTTGTTTTAATTTTCTTTGGTACCGTTAAAACGACACATAAAGCCACACATGCACATCTAATGTGAGTTCCACGAGTCATACATACAAAATTCACTTCATTCGCATGAAATTCAATGAAACTGACGCCATTGGGTTTCCGTACATGGAAATAGGCAAATCCCATATTTTCGAAAACGTAACATGAAAATGAAACGCGAATGTTCTTGGTTTTCGTTAATTCCACATTTCCAGTGTAAAAATGATCAAATCCAGTGAAAACAGATTCTTGGAATTAGCCGGTTAAAAATTAGTTGCACAGTGTCCTCCCGGAATTAGTATCATGCAATTTAAAAATTAGTAGAAGAAGTTTGGAACGTTCCTGTAACAAAAGCGAAATGTAATAATTCTACAAAAAAATATTTATTTCGATTTTGTAAATAAAAATTCCCAAATTCTAGAATTTTCAAAAACAGAAAGAAAAAAAATAGAATTCGTTAAAAAATCGTTCCAAACTTGCACGAACCCAGCAACTAGATCCCATTAAATGCAGTATCTTCTTAATTAATTAATAAACAATTTTTCTCTATCGCCACATGCTTGACAAAAAAAATATTACGTTGTTGCATAATTAACGACGATTTTTTTGCGTGAATATTCATTTAAAAATCGTCGTTAATTATGCACCGACCTAATACCTCCAAATTACCTACTAAAATTCATTTTTTTTTCCAAAAACACTTACTAGTAACTACTTAAAAAAAAATTACACGGAGTCCATCAAAATTCACTACAAACAAAAAATATTTCCATACCATTTTCTATTCTCGATTTTTTTTGTAGCAAAAATCAAATAATTCCTGGAACCACGTCTCCGTGTAATTTTGTCAATGAGGTTCCCTTCGATGGCACATTTTTGAAACCGTGAAACAATTTTCGCTTTTAATTCGGTACCTAATTTTTCGCCACATAAACAAAAATAATAATAAACAACCAATTTTTCCATAAAAGAGAAGTAAAAAAGAATTATCATAAATTTTTTGTAATTTAACAAAAATAATAAATAAATAACACATTTTTCTATAAATGGGAAGGAATAAAGAATCATTCAAAATTTTCTGGAATTTGAAAAAATTGTTTCTCAATTTTTTTACTTCCAATTGAAAAATAATAGGTCGTTGCATAATTAACGACGATTATTTTGCTTGAGTATAATGCTAAAAATCGTCATTAATTGTGCGCCAAACGAATACTAATTCCTGCATTTCCAATTTTTGTGCAACAAAAATCCTTACAAAGAAAACAAAAAATAATTGCTCCCGCAATTCGAGCCAAGGAACCCCATCGCAAACTAACAAAAAAAGGAACAAAAACAAAAACAAAAGACGATACAAAATCGGCAAAGGATACACAGAAAGTAGAAAAAGTACGAGGTGGTGTGAGCATGCGGGTGAAAAATACACGCACATACCTCAATGATAACCGGTTGGACCAGCTGATTATCCGTGACTCTAGTAACAACCGTTTCCGTGAGGGTACTCTTAGTGATGGTCTCGGTAACTTTACCGAGCGTGGTAGGAGCCGGAGGGAAACTAACGTCTCCCGGTAAATTTTCCGGTTGCTTGATCGTCACCGTAACGACAGGACCCTGGTGGGAGTCTGGCGAGGGCGAGGAGGTTGGGGGTCGTAGGAAATGAGCAGGAATCATGGCCTGGAATTCCTCGTTGGTGATTGGCTTCGGTACCTGAATATCGTCTTGGGGCGAGATCGGCCTTCCCTCGCTTTCCTCGCCCGGAGGCGCCGTCGTTCCCGGGGCATTGTTGTTACTTTGCGACGAGGGCACGTTTTGTCTGGGTGCCGGTTGGGGGTGGTGGTGGTGGTGGTGGTGGTGAACAGCCTGGCCGTCGGTGGGCGAGGAGCTGCCGGGCCCCGCAGGCTCCGTTACGCCGTTCATCTTGGACGGCTCGTTGACGGTCTCCACCTTGGGCACCGCTGAGGTGACGATGGTCTGCGGCTCGGGCGTCTTGGGGGTGGGGCTCGGGGACAGAGTCTTGTCGATGTCCATCGAGCGTCTGTAAGTGGGATAGGACGGTCTGTTGGCCATGTAACTGTTGGGGCTGTAAAGGCCCGTGTAGGGTTTTGGGACCCCGATGACCCGCGGGGACTTCTCCGAGGGCGTCAGAGCCGTGGCCGGGTTGGCCTGAGACAGCGGGATCTCGCGCTCCACCACGAGACGGACGAACCTCTCGGACCCCGTCAACAAGGCCACGGCCTGCTCGTGTTTGGCCGTTGTCATGTCCATGCCGTTGATCTGAAACGCGATAGAGGGCGTTTCGGGCTCGGTTACGGCTGAATCGGGCGGGTATTTTACTGGTACCGGTACTTACCGATATTACTTTGTCCCCGACCAGGAGCTTGCCGTCTTTCTGAGCGACTCCGCCGTCCGTTATCCTCGAGATGAAAATCGCCTGGAAATTAGAAATCGCTGAAATATAATTTAACACCATTTCCACCAAAGGTGTTAAAAGACACTTTTGGAAAATTTTCGTTTCCAATTATTTGCGAGCGTTAGTTTAATCTTTTTTTTTGGAAATTTTTTTTAAACAAACGGGAGGCGCTTGTTAGAACAATTATGCGTCAGTAAAAATTTGTTTTTATTAATTAAAAAAATCTATTTTAATTAAGGGGTATCTAGCGTAAAAAAAAAATGTCCCGGAGGGGACTTACGTCACTGTTTTCCTTGCACGGAGGTGATCCTTTGCCACCCGCGATGCTAAATCCAAGGCCATTGGGGTCCCTGATGAGAGTCGTGTGCACCAAAACCGGGACCAATGGCTCCCCGCTTTGTCTGGCGGTTGGAATTGGGTCTGGGATCTTCTTCGACTGAAATTGGACAAGAATTGGTTCGATTGATCACGAATTTCGCTAGAGCCACGCCAAATTAACTATTCAGGCCGCGTGGGTCGCAACGGTATGCGTTAGTGCGTTTGTCACAACCGGTACGGCCTGAAGGGAAAATTTACTATCGGCAACAACAACAACAACAACAACAATAACCGGACCTTGATGGATCCTTGGGGGGTGTAAGTGTCCCCATTTTCCAGGGTTTGGGACACGGTCGTGGACGAGACGTAGGAAGTGGCACTGGGGGCCCGACTCGTGCTCATGCTCGAGCACACGGAGTCTTTTCTCGTCGAAATCTGGAAAAATTGACCTCATGAGACTCCCGTTTTGGAAAAAAAAATTGTTGGTTTGCTCAATTCAGAATTTGTACCTGCTCGGGAGGGACTATCCTCGTGACCTCCCTCAAAATGACGAGGATCAGGACCCGTCCGCACGCTTTCAGGACCTCCACGGCATCGTAATGGTCCACGTTCACGACCGACACCCCGTTCACGGACAGGACCTTGTCCCCGACCCTCAAACCTGCCAAATCCGCGGGTCCACCTGCACACAAAGGGAGAACGTCAAGGTCAACGTCGAATTTCCACGAGGTCTGATAATTTCGCAGTCGCCGAAAAATGTACCTTCGGTGACCCGGGAGATGAAAATGCCCTCGTCGTCGCCCTTGAAGGGCGTGGAACCGATGCCACCCGCTATCGAGAGTCCGAGTCCACCCGTAGTTCTCTCTATGTGAATTTCGTACTGTTCCTCCCGCACCTCCAACGTCGGCTCGAGATCCGAAGTAGCACCTGCAACGAAAAACCGCAATTAGAATGGCACCAACGTGGTGCCACCGGCGTTTGCCCCGATAGTTTTCGCATGGCACCAACGGGGTGCCACCGGCGCTTCCCCCGATAATTTTGGCATGGCACCAACGGGGTGCCACCGGCGCTTCCCCTGATACTTTTCGCATGGCACCAACGTGGTGCCACCGGACGACGTAGTGTTAAATTGCCCGAATTCGACGACGAAATTGGGGCTTCGGTCTGTCGTCATAGAACCTGCATCAAAGCCACTCCCAATGCTTACTGTGAACTTGGCTCCTGCGTCTCCGGTTTTTCACAAAAAGTCTGTACCTGACCGACATATTTTTTACATAACTTTTTGGGCCCCGGATAATTAATTACTTGAAATTTACACGTCTTTTTCGGATTTGTTTCAATTTTTGTTTTTTTTTTCCTCAATTCACTTTCCCTAACAATTGCGAATTACAGACACGGACATGTTTTATTCAAACGTTCGACAACATGAATGAGGGATACGTTGCTTCTATGCTAATCTTATCTTATCCCCCTCCATCGTTTCATTGCATACCTTGGTTTCTCACGTATCAAACAACAAAGTACTGTCGCGGTACTAAAAAGCCACTCCGATATGAAAAATGTCGTAATTCGAATGTAAAGATACCACGTGGACCGTCCCTCAAGTTTTATCGCATTTGTCAAAGCTTAATCATCCACGAGATCAAAATCCACACCTCGAATTTACGGCGAAGTTGCTCCAAATTGATATTATTCCAGTGCCCCGAAATTAAATCCTCAAATTTTCTTGATTCAAACAAAGTAGGATATTTCTTTTGCCTCACATGTAAAATATTAATCACCCTCAGTTACTCTAAAATTGATATTATTTGAGTGCCACGAAGTTAAATTGCCAAATTTTCTTAATGAAAAATTTTTAAAAATACGATATTTTAGTATTTTAAC
The DNA here is from genome assembly GCA_949825005.1 of Gasteruption jaculator. Lineage (NCBI taxonomy): Eukaryota > Metazoa > Arthropoda > Insecta > Hymenoptera > Gasteruptiidae > Gasteruption > Gasteruption jaculator. Next base: position 12,364,737 of record OX463766.1, read on the forward strand.
ATTTCGAGTGCCCCGAAATTAAATCCCCAAATTTTCTTAATTAAAACAAAATACGATATTTCTTTTGACGCATATTTAAAATATTAATCACCCTCAGTTTCTCTTAATTGATATTATTTGAGTGCCACGAAGTTCAATTCCCAAATTTTCTTAGTAAAAAATTTTTTTAAATACGATATTTTAGTATTTAAATATTTCGAGTTCAACGAATTTGAATTTCCAAATTTTCTTAATGGAAAAATTAAACAAAAAAAATTAATACCTTATTATTTAAATATTTCCACTGCTACGAATTTAAATTTCCAAATTAAAAAAAAATTTTTTTTTTAAATACTATATCTAATTATTTAAATATTTTGAGTGCTACGAAAGATTAAAACCCCAAACTTTCTTATTGACAAAAAAATATTAAAATATCTCGTTTTTCGCAGCATCTCAAATTCATCGCATTTCTCAAATTTTAATCGCCCTCGAAATCACTAAATTACAAGTTACAGCGGAATTGCTCTAAATTTCCATTTAATTAATTTCGAGTGGCTTAAAATCAAATTCCCAAATTTTCTTGATAAAAAAAATAGAGCACCCAAAAAAAAATTTACCTTGACTTTGACTATCAAAATTCTCAATGGACTCCGTTGGGCCGGAAACTGCGGTAGCACTTTCCTCATTTTTCTTCATGAGAGCCTGAAAACAAAATCCAATTAAATCTCTCATAAGAACAAATTCTTTCATCCATTTTTCCTCTACTCGCTAGAACGTAAGCGTAACTTTCTGTTACATCAACTAACCAAAAAAAAATAATAAATAATAAAATTAGTGATTATTCGATGGAAGGACCTAATGACCAAGCTAATGACAAAACCAAAGGGATGAGATAAGTCAAGAAGCAGGAAAGAGAGAGAGAGAGAGAGAGAAATTAAAAGCAAACAGGCAAGCGTTTGTGAGCGAAGGCTAACCTGTGCGATGATGGAAGCGACTTTTTCCTTGTCTATTGCGGTATGAATACGTTTGTTCTTTAAATGATGAGGGGTGTCTCTCCGATGGAGCCTGTTAGGCTTTGCAGAGTCACCCCCGCCTTCGTTATCAGCGGCATCGTGTATGGAAAATTCGACATGCCTCTGCATGTCCTCATTTTCCGACTCATCGTCGTCCCTATTCTTTGATTCCGATAACGAATCTTCGACTTGGCCTTCCTGCAACAGCATTTCTCTCTCACAGACCAACTTACCTCCCTGCGATTTCCATTCTTGCCATTTTCCCATTATTTCGTATCGAACACCCCCTTTTTCGATTAAAAAAAAAAAGATAATGCAGGGAATTGGAATACGAAAAATTACTGCAAGGAATTCCCCGTCTTTGTCGGCCTCAACTTGGTTCCTTTGATTTTTTTCGAATTTAATTACCATTTAAATTCGAATTAAAAAAAAATACATATTTTTGGGTTGAGTCAAAAGTTCGTTCCCTTTTTTTAACGGTATTTAATGGTAAAAGCGGAACTTACTTTTGAACCCATTCAATATTTGGCTATTATATTTCTGGAAATGGGGTATGAAAAATGATTGCAAAGGATTTTCCATCTTTGGTAACTCCAATTTTGCGCATTTCAGTTTGAAAATGATTTTTTTTTTCGAATTTAATCGCTATTAAAATTCGTATTAAAAAAAATACATTTTTGGGTTGAGTCAAAAGTTCGTTCCCATTTTTTAACGGTATTTAATGGTAAAAACGGAACTTACTTTTGAACCCATTCAATATTTGGCTTTTATATTTCTGGAAATGGGGTATGAAAAATGATTGCCAGGGATTTTCGATCTTTGGTAGCTCCAATTTGCGCTTTTCAGTTTAGAAATGATTTTTTTTTTCGAATTTAATTGCTATTAAAATTCGAATTTAAAAAAATACATTTTTGGGTTGAGTCAAAAGTAAGTTCCGCTTTTTTAATGGCATCTAACGTTAAAAATGGAACAAACTTTTGAACCAACCCAATATTTTGCTCCTATTTCCATAAGTTTTCAACTCGAAGCAGTTTTAACCCATTTCATTCCGAATTTGGCGAAAAATGTTATCGCAAATATTTTTCTGCACACTTACGGTATTAGAAACGGCAGATTCCGGGTTCATACTGGAAACAGCATCAGTTTCACTCAGTTCTGGAATTTCGGTGATTTCCTGAGACTCCGTTACTTCCATTATTATTGTTGAATCCGACTGCATTGATTGTTGTTGTTGATGTTGCACATGCTGTTGTTGCTGTTGCAGCTGTTGTTGCATTTGTTGTTGTTCCTCATCAGGAAATTCGTCATTCTCGCTCTCGGCAATTTCCTGGTCGGGTTTATCCAAACCAAAGGTTTGCGAAACATCCTGAAAAAAGAAATTTCAAGGTAAAAAAAATTCTGCTTGCGTTTTTCCTCAAAATAATGGCTCAAAGTTGAAAAAAAACGGACCTGCTCTTCCATTGAAGTCGATCTGCTGTCGTTTTTCCCTTTGCTGAACAATTTATGTGCCTTCGCTTTCAATTCTTTCGGGTGCGGCGTGTTTTGACGAATAAACGGAGTCTGGAACGAATTAAAACACAAAGTTAAAAATTTAAAAAAAATTTCTTCCAATTAAAGTGAATCCAAAATTGTTTTCCTATTTTTCTACAAATTTTTTAATATAGAATAAAATCATTGGATCTATTTCTTTTGCATTTAATTCGAAATTTATTATTTTTCGAATGTGAAAAAAAAATTTACGGTCTAATAAAAAATAGGAAATAATATTCTAATAATTTTCAAAAATTTATTAATAATATTTTTGACGATCCAAGAAATAAATTACCTCTTTATCATTTTCCGGGGCTTCATCGGTGAATTTTACCGAGTGCGTACGAGATGCTTCCCTTTCTTGCCATCCTTCGTCGTCGCTACTTTGCACTTCTTTCATTTCTCCACCTGAAATCAATATTTCTTTCACTCGACGAATGGCTGTTGGATTATTAATACTATTTTCCGCTTAATTGAATTTTAATTATTCACCTCAGCGGGAATAAGGTACCCCAGCGAAGGATAAGTTCTTCAAAAATTATTTTAGAGAACCTTTATTACTTTTTTTTTGTTCTTTCCAAGAAATTCTCCAAAATTTAGGCTTTTTTTTCAAAAATATGAAAATTAAATTTAAAAACACATTTTTTTAGCAACCAATTTTTTAGAAAACAAGCAAAAATATGGAAATTAAATTAAATGACATATTTTAATTCTAACCAATTTTTTTTGGAAACCTAACAAAGATAGAGGAATTAAATAAAATTACATTTTTTTTACCAGCAATTTTTTTTTGCAAACCAAGCAAAGTGAAATAATTCAACTTAAAAGGAATTAAGTAAAGTAACAAATTTTTTTACCAACCAATTTTTTAGGCAACAAGCAAAAATATGGAAATTAAATTAAATGACATATTTTAATTGTAACCAAATATTTTTTTTTTGGAAACCAAACAAAGGTAGATGAATTAAATAAAATTATATATTTTTTACCATCCAGTGTTTTTTTTTTTTGCAAAATAAGCAAAGTTACAAAAAATTAAATAAAACAATACTTTTTAATAATCAATTTTTTTTTTGCAAACCCAGCAAAGTGAAATAATTGAAATTAAAAGGAATTAAGTAAAATAACATATTTTTTACCAACCAATTTTTTTTTTTTTTGGGAAAATAAGCAAAGTGAAAAAAATTAAATAAAATAATACTTTTTAACAATCAATTTTTTTGTTTGCAAACCAAGCAAAGTAAAACAATTGAAATTAAAAGGAATTAAGTAAAATAACATATTATGTACCAACCAATTTTTTTTTTTGTTTTTTGAAAAATAAGCAAAGTAAAGTAACTCAAAAATGAAATAAAATAAATGAACAGATAAAAAAAAACTATAATAACATATTCTTTACCATGTTGACAGCCCAGATGATACTCCAATTGCGGCAAAAGGAAACAAGTGAGAACTTCTTGTCCAGTTTCTTCGTCGACGTCTGTCTGAAACGTCAGCATGGGCTGCGCTTGATTCTCACTGAGCCACACGGCTTTCAAGTTCAGATTAATCAAGGAGTACGGCAAGTATTGTAATCTGCAATATTTATTTACAGTTATAATTGCGAGTTAATTGGAACGTCAGAATTCTCCCGTTTGATATCTGATAGGGCGATCGAAGGAAACGACACGCGAGCCAAGAGGAGTGGGAAAATAAAAACGAGTTTATCTGCTATCTCTGGATTTTTTTTTCCTACCTGTTGCCGGAAACATCCAAAACGTGAAGATCGGTGCACTGGCCTACTTCTATCGGAAGATACTGTAGCTTGTTATCTCTCAAAGATAACACTCCCAATTTCTTCAGGTTTCCTGTAACGGAACGAGACGCAGAAAAATTGTAACCGAACGGTAAAGTCAGTTTTGGTATTTTTTTGCTTGATTTATTTTTTTTTCTTATTATTATTTTTGTTTTTGTTTTATCTCACCAATTTCCGTGGGAAGCGATTGCAAACTGTTCCGATCCACGTTGAGATTATTGAGATTTAAAAGTTTCCCTATAGACACCGGTAATTCCAGAAGGAAATTCTCCGTGAGAATTAGCTCCTGCAAATTTTCGCACCTGGAAATTAAAAACGATTTATTTCTGATACTGTGAAATTCAAAGTAGAAAAATTCAAAATAGAAAAAAAAAATTAAATATGAGAAAATTAAGAATAATAAATATTCACGCGAAATTCCTGAATTCAATTTTATAGGAATTCTCCAGTTTTTGGATTAAAAATGAAAAACTGCAAAAATTGAAAAATTTTTTTTTCAAGAAGGAAAAAAAAGTTTATCAACAACAATTTATTTCTGATACCGTGAAATTTATTTTATAAAATTTATTTTATAGGTACCTTCCAATTTTTGGATTAAAAATGAAAAAATGCAAAAATTGAAAATTTTTTCTTTAAAAAAAAAATGATATCAACAATAATTTATTTTTGATACTGTGAAATTCAAAATAGAAAAAAATAAATAAATTTGAAAAAATTAAAAATAATAAATATTCACGCGATATTCCTAAAATTAATTTTATAGATACCTTACAATTTTAGGATTAAAAATGAAAAATTGCAATAATTATAAATTTTCTCTTTTCAAAAGAAAAAAAAAATGAAAATCCCCGAAAATGAATTACCTTCCAATATTAGGATTGAGCGTCGATAGCCGATTTTGATCGACTTTCAAGATCGTCAACTTCTTCAACTCCCCCAGACCATCCGGCAACTTTTCAATAACATTTTGCGACAGGTGTAAATCCGTCAGGGATTCCAGACCCCCGATTTCATCCGGCAGATCTTCCAGCCGATTTTCGGACACGTCCAGGCACGCCAAGGTCTTCAGTTGCCCGATTTCCGGTGGCAAGTGTTGCAATTGATTGTGGTCTAACCATAATTCCTGCAAGGCTGGCAATTTTCCTATATGTGGTGGCTGAAAGGAGGGAAAAATCGGTATTGATATTCTTTTGATGAAAATTAGGTGCAAGCAATTTTCACTCACTAATTCCTCGATTTCGTTATCGCCCAGGTCCAGTCGTTCCAGTTTCGAAAGCTGAGAAAGGGACTCTGGCAAGGATTTCAGCAGGTTCTCCCTCAATTCCAAGGATTGCAATGCTTCCAAGCTGAAAAAGAAGAAAATGGTCAAGTGAATAATTAGTTTTCTGGTAACTCCTTTTTTGGAGATTTTTTCGAAATTAAAATATTAATTTTTTGTCAAAATTATATTTTTCTTTGACATAAAAAATTTCTTTTCAGCTTCCAAGCTAAAAAGTAGAAAATGGTGAATTAATTCATTAATTTTTGGGTAATTCCTTTTTTTGGAGATTTTTTTCGAAATTAAAGTTTTAGTTTTTTGTCAAAATTATATTTTTTTTTAATATAAAAAATTCCTTTTAGGGACCATTTTTACTGTACCTTCCAAAATCGCCTGGAAGATTCGTCAAGGACATGTCATTCAATCCGAGGACGGTTAAATTTCGAAGTTGGACGAAGCCTGCTGGAAGCCTGAAACGAAAAAGGTCAAATTTCGTCAGGTATCAATAAAAAAAAGAATTTTTCAAAAAATATAGGAAATTGGAAAAATTTATTTGAAGGAGGAAATTAAAAAATTAATTTGAACGGCAAATAAAAATGTTAGTATCGATAAAAAAATGGTAACTACGATAGAGAAATTTTGGAAATTAAGGAATTTGTTATATAAAAAAAAGGAATTCACGATAACATCGACTAATAAAATTTCGATGAAATTCTTACCTCGGAATTGGGTTGCTACTAAAATCGGCTACTTGTAACGCTCGTAAATTTTTGATGTTCTCTGGAATGTCTGGAATATCTGCAACGAAATTAGAAGGAAACGTCATTTTTTTAAATAAGTTTTATGAGGGATAAAAAATGCTTCCTTTTTTTTTTCTTAAAAAATGGCGATTCCAAAATTGTCTTTATCCCCCCCCCCCCCCCCCCCAAACATAATTATTAAACTGGAACTATTTTTGTAGAAATATTCTTGGCGATAAAAAATGGTTCCTTTTTTTCTCAAAAAATCATGATTTTAAAATTGTCTTTATTTTTACAAAAAATTGTCATTAATTAATCTTACAAAAATTTTAATCCGGAACTATTTTTTAACAAATATCACGAACGATAAAAAAGAATGGTTCCTTTATTTTTTTCTCAAAAAAGAATAATTTCAAAATCGAATTTATATTCCATCACTTTCGAAAAAAAAAAGAACATTAAAAATTATCTTTCCAATTTTTTTTGTCCTACAAAATCAGGCTTTTTTTAATTAATTACCTTGAATTCCTTTTACAAAAAAAAATTTATTAATTAAATTCAAAATAAATAAAATATATAAATAAATATTAATGCGGATCTACTTTTTCTTTACAAATATTATTAGTGATAAAAAAAAAATAGTTTCTCCTTTTTCTCAAAAAACTGATAATTTCAAAATCCAATTTAAATTCCATCGCTTCTGGAGGGAAAAAAAATCGAACATCCCAAAATGATCTTTCCAAATCTTCCTCCCACGAAATTCAGCTTTTTCGCTTAATTGCCCCAAATTTCATTCACCAGAAAATCAGAAACACCGAGTTTCCTCCTCCGTTACTCATCAAACGCGAAATTGTGTCCCAGAAGTGATCTAATTTCCACTTTGGAATTACACAATTAACAATCATTTTCCCTTTGACTTCCATTTAAGTGCATAAGAAAATCCACTTTTCTAGATTACAGCGGCAACCTTCCTTCTTTTCACTCGACTTAAGGTAAACTTTTCATGGGAAACAGGAAGCCGAGTTTTTAGTTACTTTAAAAAAAAAAGGAAAGGCTTAACAAGGCAACTAATGCAGTTCTAAGCGGATTGTTCTCAGCGAAAAGAGATGAAAAGCAGGATTTCACTCTTTCCTTGCTCTTATTCACCTCCAGTGAATCAACGCCGAGGGAAAAAAAAGGAAAAGAAAAAAGAAAAAAAAACCGGTAAGAAGCGTTTCTCTGACGTTTACATTTTTCCCGTAAATCCTCTGACTATTTTTACAGCGAAGATTAGCATCCAACGAGATGACGCCGACGATGGGTTCCTCGAACACCAGAAATACGGAAAATCGGCGACCAAGGGGGAACAGAAATTGGAACCTGGAGATTTCGCTTTGGAGAACCTCAGGAAAAAAATTCCAGGGATTTATCAGGGTGTCCCATAAGTTTTTTCCGCGCCGCGCTATGTACAATTGGAAAGATTATTTTTAATGTTCTTTTTTTTCGGAAGCGATGGAATATAAATTAGATTTTGAAATTTATTTATTTATTTATTTTCTTTTTGAGAAAAAAATAAAGGAACCATTTTTTTTATCGCTCATGATATTTCTAAAAAATATAGTTCCAGATTAATATATTTTTTTGTAAAAATAATTAGACAATTTTGAAATCATCATTTTTTGAGAAAAAAGAGAAACTATTTTTTTTATTGAAGATAATTAAGTATAAAAAACTGATTTTGTAGGAGAAAAAATTGGAAAGATTATTTTTAATTTGTTTTTTTTTTTTTTTTTTTTTTTTTCCGGAAGCGATGGAATATAAATTAGATTTCGAATTTATTCATTTTTTTTTAGAAAAAATAAAGGAACCATTTTTTTTATCGCTCATGATATTTCTGAAAAATATAGTTCCAGATTAATATATTTTATTGTAAAAATGATTAAAGACAATTTTGAAATCATCATTTTTTGAGAAAAAGGAGAAACTATTTTTTTTATTAAATGTAATTAAGTAAAAAAACCTGATTTTGTAGGAGAAAAAATTGGAAAGATTACTTTTAATGTTCTTTTTTTTCGAAAGCGATGGATATAAATTAGATTTCGAAATTATTTTTTTTTCCCAGAAAAAATAAAGGAACCATTTTTTTTTATCGCTCATGATATTTCTAAAAAATATAGTTCCAGATTAATATATTTTTTTGTAAAAATAATTAAAGACAATTTTGAAATCATTGTTTTTTGAGAAAAAGGAGAAACTATTTTTTTATGCTGATAATATTTGTAAAGAAAAACGTAAATAATTTTTTTTTGTAAAATCGGAAAGGAAGAAACTTATGGGACAACCGATATTTCGATGAATCGCACCCGTGAGAGTTCAATTGTTCAATTGAAGACGATGATTTGGTAAAACTGGCAAGGACGTGGACGTAGTTAGAGCGGCAACGTGCACGAGGCGCAGTTTTCTCGATATCAGGTGCACGAGCGGCACTCGGTATCGCTATTTCTCGCTTTATTACGTAAGAATAGAACCCGAGCAGCGAAGTCGTTATTATTTCTCATGCCAATCGGTGGTAGTAACGCGTCTTATGATTCAATCAATTTCCACGGATACGATAAAATAGTGCGGCGTCTTCTGCCACGACGTTAATCGTCCGGAGGAAAAGTTCCGAGGATTTGCCCACTCCCAGGCCAAGAGGTTCAATATTTGTCGTGGAACAATTGCAGTTCAGGTGTATCGGCTGTTGCACCCTCCTTGTGACGGTTTTCACCGTTCTTGGTGGAAAAAACCAAAACAATATAGGTGCTGCAATTGCAACAACAGCGTTTGCTAACAATAGCAAACGCTGCAATTGCAGCAATTGCGATACTAACAATGGCAAAAATTGTAATAGCAGCGATAGCAATGAAGAAAAAAAAAATTATAAGCAACAAAAGGTAAAATCGCAGCGATTGCAATAATAATAATAACAATAAAATCTACAATTGCGACAATTACGATAGAAATAGTAGGAAAAATTATTATTACAGCAATTGCGATGAAAATATTAATAGTAGCAAAAAATATAATAGTAGCAATTGCAATAAAATTGTAATAATGGCAAAAGCTAAAATTTCAACAATTGCAATAACAACAACAGCAGCAAAGGCTGCAATTGCCGCAATTACAATAGTACCAATACCAATATCCGCAACTGCGTCAATTGCAATAATATTTATCGTCCGGAAATCTGCGAAATCCGTAACTGCATCAATTGCAACAACAACAACAACAACAACAACAACAACAACAACAACAACAACAACAACAATAATGATAATAGCAGCAAAAGATAAAATTGCAACAATTGCGATAAAATTATAGTAACCCCAAAAGCTGTAATTGCAACAATAGCAACAATTGCAATGACAATAACGACAAAAACTAATTCGACTTAATTTCAGGTGCATTGGCCGAGGTTTCGGGTACGCAAGGATCCCAAATTAGAGGCACCGAGTGACAAGGATGCCCCAGGTTAATGTCGGGAATACAAGAATTTTTTTGGAGGATCCCTGGACCTTGCAATTGCCTTTGCCCCTTGCGGTGCCTCAACTGCAATTGGGGATCCCACGTTCGAATGCATCTCATCTGTCCGTCCATCGACTGTACGTACCCTGTACGACAGTGAAAATCGCGTGACGGATGTTTGACGTGTACGAGTAGCAATTGCACGCACGTAGAGACACCATACATGTGGAGGAATGTGTCCTCCGCGTTGCCGGCAGATTATACCGTAAAGTGCTCGAGAGTGGACGGTAATTACTACGGACCGTGATTCCGTCGGGAACCAGGAACCACGGCGAGGAGCTGACGTTTCTTCGCTTGAGAGGAAAATCTGCCGGTTGGAACAGTCGCGGATGAGGTTCCGGTGTCGCAGCCGATTCGCTGCGGGTGAATCGGCGACACGGGAATTCCGACCCGATTCGAGCCCAACCCGACCCCCCCATGGAAGCCGGGGGAGAGCCCGATTCCAAGGAGGCACGGGAGGAACCCGAGACCTCAAAGCCTCGCGTCTTGCGTAAGAGCAAATCGCAAATGATACTATTATAGTATTAAGCGTAATAGTAAAACAATATCACCGAGAAACAGTATAGGAACGTATGGGGAAACTAGTTGTGTGACTTTTTTTATTTTTGCGCCGGAGAGGAAAAAGGATAAAGCGAGTTTCACAACAGGTTTGGGTTAATGAAAGAGCAGCGAGTTTCATTAACCCACCTACGCACGCAGGGACTCACTCACGCACGCACGCACGCAGGCATTGGCACGCAAGTTTACGTGCTTCCTTGGCCCGCGCATACATTAAATAGTACATACATACGTAGTCATCGTATCGTGGATACGTATTCACTCCCGTAATTTAATCGCCGCATACCTCGACAATGTATGCGCGGCTCCTCTCTCACGGACAGCGCCCTCTGTCGGCTTCCACGGGGAACTCCGGGATATTTTTATGCAATTTTCTTTGTATCGTTTCCGGATGATAATTAATGGTATTGCAATTGAGGGCAGTTATAATTTTTCCTGTTAATGTTATTGCAATTGACGCAATTGCAGATTTTGGTACTGGTAGTATTGTAATTGCTGCAATTGCAGCCTTTGCTGCCTCTGCTGCTGCTGTTGTTGCTGCTATTCCAATTGTTGAAATTTTCGCCTTTCCTATTATTACAATTTTATTGCAATTGCCACTATTATATTTTTTGCTATTATTATTATTATTATTTTTATCGCAATTGCTGTAATTATAATTTTTGCTATTAATACTATTGCGATTGACGCAATTGTAGATTTTGCTGATGTTAGTATCGCAATTGCTGCAATTGTAGCCTTTGCTGCTGCTGTTATTGCAATTGCTGCAATTGTAGCATTTGCTGCTGCTGTCGTTGTTAGTGCAATTGTTGAAATTGTAGCTTTTGCTATTATAATTATCGCAGTCGCTGCAGTTATACCTTTTGCCATTATTATACTTTTATTGCAATTGCTACTATATTTTTTGCTATTGTTATTATTTTTATCGCAATTGCTGTAATTATAATTTTTGCTATTAATACTATTGCAATTGACGCAATGGTAGATTTTGCTAATGTTAGTATTGCAATTGCTGCAATTGTAGCCTTTGCTGCTGCTGCTGTTGTTATTGCAATTGTAGCTTTTGTTATTATAATTATTGCAGTCGCTGCAATTACACCTTTTGCCATTATTATAATTTTATTGCAATTGCTTCTATATTTTTGCCGTTATTATTATTTTTATTGCAATTGCTGTAATTATAAGTTTTGCTATTAATACTATTGCAATTGACGGAATTGTAGATTTTGCTAATGTTAGTATTGCAATTGCTGCAATTGTAGCATTTGATGCTGCTGTCGTTGTTAGTGCAATTGTTGAAATTGTAGCTTTTGCTATTATAATTATTGCAGTCGCTGCAATTATACCTTTTGCCATTATTATAATTTTATTGCAATTGCTACTATATTTTTTGCTGTTATCATTATTTTTATCGCAATTGCTGTAATTCTAATTTTTGCCATTATTATTATTATTATTATTATTGTTGTTGTTGTTATTATTATTATTAATTTTATAGCAATTGCTGCAATTACAGTATTTGCTATTATTTTTATTATTTTTATCGCAATTGCTATAATTATAATTTTTGCCGTTACTGCAATTATTAATTTTATTGCCATTGTTGAAATTACAGTTTTCGATATTTTCCCCATTTTATCGCAATTCCTACAATGATAACATTGCGCGTTACAGAAAAACCAGCCTCTACTCTGCGAGCGTGTTAGCTGCCCTCGGTGTTAGAATCGCCTTGATAAAACGAAGCCTCTAATTCCCATCGATTGCTGCAATGATAAGAGAAAGTATCCGAGGAGTAAAATGACGGTCTCCCACAACAAACACAACCCACAGCGACTGTTCCGTGCACGTACGCGGTACACCGACCATGTGTATGTACGTAGGAAAAAAAAAGAAAGAAAAAAAAGCGCAGCCTGGCTCTCGGATCCATCCCTTCCAACGCCACCGATGCCCGATCGCGAGGAAACGAGTTCCTCTCAACGAGTTTCCTTTCTGGACAGCGAGGACGGACCCGAACCTCGGCTCGCAATTAGCGGGGACTCGTGTGTTTACTCTTTTTTTTTTTTCGTCATCGAGAAGCTGCGTTACCACACCGCAGCAGCATCCTCTCGGCGCGTTATGCCATCGGTATGCCGACAAAAAGGAAAGTCCGAGCGATCTGCAATTTCTCCGGCCGATTTTTACTTTCGCGATTGCCCGCCAGGCTCCGCAAGGGTTCAAGAGCGTGGCCAAATGCCCATGCCCATCATCATCATCATCATCATCATCCATTCCTCGCCGGAGGACTCGACCGCGACGGGACGGTTAAATTTTCCATGAAATCCACGGCTCGATCGTCCGTTCGCTTGCGTTACGCGAATTACAAAATGCAACAGGTATAAATAAAAGCGGCGCGCGGTGCATCGGGCCGTGGTCCGTCTCCTCGTCAATGACGTCTTCGGCACTTCGTTTACGACACTCGCGCGAGGCGATGAAAGGAGGAACGCTATTTTACAAGTGTCACGGACGACGTTGAGTAATACCTCGGGGCGTCGTTAATTTGACATTCCGCGGTGGCTGCGTGTCGAGACTGTAACGCAATACAGCTGAAAGTCTAAAGCAGAGGCGGCCTTGGGGAATGGAAATGACAATTGACAATGACTCATTGTCAATTGTTTGGGTAAATACCAAAGTTTGGGTTAAAAGATAAGTCTGGGTAGGTAATTGACAATGATAATGACTGTAGAGATTGTCAATTACAAAGTTTGGGTAAAAAGATAAACTTGGGTAGGTAATTGACAATGACAATGACAGTGGAGACTGTCAATACTAAAGTATTGGGCAAGAAGAAAAGCCTGGGTAGGTAATTGATAATGACAATGACAGTAGACATTGTCAATTATAAAGTTTGGGTAAAAAGAAAAGCCTGGGTAGGTAATTGACAATGACAATGACAGTAGACATTGTCAATACTAAAGTTTGGGTAAGAAGAAAAGCCTGGGTAGGTAATTGACAACGACAATGACAGTGGAGATTGTCAATACTAAAGTTTGGGTAAGAAGAAAAGCCTGGGTAGGTAATTGACAATGACAATGACAGTAGACATTGTCAATATTAAAGTTTGGGTAAAAAGAAAAACTTGGGTAGGAAATTGACAATGACAATGACAGTAGACATTGTCAATACTAAAGTTTGGGTAAGAAGAAAAGCCTGGGTAGGTAATTGACAACGACAATGACAGTGGAGATTGTCAATACTAAAGTTTGGGTAAGAAGAAAAGCCTGGGTAGGTAATTGACAATGACAATGACAGTAGACATTGTCAATATTAAAGTTTGGGTAAAAAGAAAAACTTGGGTAGGAAATTGACAATGACAATGACAGTAGACATTGTCAATATTAAAGTTTGGGCAGAAAGAAAAGTCTAGGTAGATAATTGACAATGACAATGACAATGACAATGACACTAAACATTGTCAATACTAGAACTTGGGTAAAAAGAAAAACTTGGGTAGGTAATTGACAATGACATTGACAGTAGACATTGTCAATACTAAAGCTTGGGCAAAAAGGAAAGCCTGGGTAGGTAATTGACAATGACAATGACAATGACAGTAGACATTGTCAATGCCAAAATTTGGGCAAGAAAAAGTAGGAAAAGTCTGGGTTCTTGGGTGAGCACGATTGTCGCCGTCCACTTGAAATTTCCATGCCGTGGAAAAAGTGACGAGCAAGCCGTTCCCCTAATCAATTCTTCCGGGTGAACTACCCCGCCAAGTAGTCCCAGAGGCGTACGACCCTCCGGCTGCGAGGCAAGGCACTAGACAGGGCGAAGGGTGAAGCGGCCATCGACTCCTCGCACGTGTATTTAACGTCCCAATAGCGATAACAGCAATTGCAACGACAACAGCAGCAATAGCGATAATAGCAATTGCAAAAACAATAGGAGCAATGACGATAACAGCAGAAGCTGTAATTGGAGCGGTAGCAACAACAGCAATTGCAATAACCTCGGAAACTGGAGCTACGTCGATGGAAAATATATCAATTGCAATAGCGGCACTGGCTGCTGTTGTAGCAATTGCAACGATGCAAGTAGACATGCAGTTACAGGAAAAATAGCAATTTCGAAAACAACAAAATCTATATTTCTAGCAATTGCAACGACGGCGGTAGCTGTGGCTACAGCAACAATGGCAATTGCAATAATAGCAATAGGTGCAGCTGCAGTAGTAACGATAATAGCGATTTCAATGAAAGCAGCAGCTGCGGCAATAGCAACAACAACAATTATAACTACTAATAACAAGAACTTTGAATTGTCGTAGGAGGCAGACCCGAGCTCCGTCGATTGCAACTCGGTACTTCCGTCAATTGCATCCGGTAACTTCCGGCGAAGACCCACTCTCGTGATTGGCAACAGCGGTAGCTCGTAACGAGCCAGAACCACCACCACCACCACCACCGGTGGATGATAAATCAATCTTCGCATCCTTCGTGAAAGTTTCCATCGACGGCGTCGAGGAAGACGAAGAAGAAGAAGAACCCGCCGGATCCAATATGCGACCTACTTTTTAGCGCTTGCACCAAAGCTTGACATACTATTGTAACGGCTATCTCTTATTGAAAGAGGAGCAACCAGCTAACTGGGTTAAATTCAACGACCACGCCACACGCGTTGCCGCTTTACTGGCACACACAACCTGTGTGTGTTTGTGTGGGTATGTGTGTGCATACATGTGAGTGAATTCAAGACGATGTCAACAGAAGACAGCTGTTTCCTCGCCGATATCCGCGCCGATCCCAGTCAATTCGAATCCCGGAGACTGGTACGCGTTTCGAAATAATCGCGACTGCAATTGCACTGGCGAGTCCCAGAAGACAGCTGTTTCCTCGCCGATATCCGCGCCGTTCCCAGTAAATTCGAACCCCGGAGACTGTTACGCGGTTCGAAATAATCGCAACTGCAATTGCACTGACGATTCCCCACGCGAGGGGAATGCGCATAAGAAGAAAAAAACGAAAAAAAAAAAAAAAAGGCTCGCTCCTCTTCTGTCATAACCATATAGTTGCGAACATCCGGTGTTGAGCTGTGCGTGTAATCGTAAATCAGTCTTGGGATCCGATCGCAAGTAAGAGATGCAGATTTCTATCGGTACCACCCGTACACGGGGTTTCGGTTTGATGCAAGTGCCTATGAAGGTACTACAAATCCTCCTCCACGGGGTGACGTTATACGTCTCGCGGACGAACGGCATACATCCGATAGACACGATCATCGCATATGTGTGTATATGTGTGTGTGTGTGTGAATGCGCCAGGCTGAAATGCTAGCCTAGGAGGTTTTAGTTTATCTCTCGAGATCTATAACCACACTACTCTGTTCCATTCCATTCCATTCCGTTCCCTTTTGGCTCCAGCTGTAGTTTATTGTTCTTTGAATACAACCTCCATGCTGACGTAATACATAACGGGAACGTCCGGAATATCTTTTCGGTTTGCATTTGAGCCGAATCTCAAATGAAAACTCCTCCGCGATTTCGACGATCCCACGTCTCGGAGAAGAATCGATGATTGATCGGTGCCGTATTTCCAATTGGAGAAAAATTCCGAAATAAGGTGGTCCAGGAATGGCAATCGCGTGCATGTATGTGTGTATATGTAGGAGCGATAATGTTAATAAGTATGGGTACAGCGATTGCAACGACAGCAATTATGGCGACGGAAGCAGCTGCAGCTGCAACGAGAGCGACAGCAACGACAGCAACTACCGTAGCAGCAACAATGGCAATGGCATTGACCCGATCGTGGCAATAGCTGGAATGGCAATTGCGTTAATGGCAAAAATTGCAGCTGCGGTGGTGGCAATTGCAAGAGCGGCGATAGCTAGTATGGCAATTGCGTTAGTGAAAATAATTACAGCTGCAGCGATAGCGATTATAATAGCAACTACAGCAATTGCAACAATGGCAATTGCGGCAATGGCAATAGTTGCAACCAGAGCAATAGCAATAATAGCAATTGCGATGGCCGTAGTTAAAAAATAGCTAAAATGGCAATCGCAACGATGGCAATAATTGTCCCGCAGCAATAGCAGCTGCAACGGCGGAAATAGTTGCATCCGCAGCAACGGCAGCGACAGCAATTGCAAGAATTCGGTTTCCCCGAAAATACAACAGCAATTGTGCAACCACTCGAACCCCGTATACGCGTAGACCAAGTAGAAAAGGCCCCAATGGTCTTTTAATATGCTCGAGGGACTGCAAGTTACCGTTACCATTCGTGTCATTTTTTTCTCTTCTTTCCCGTGCTCGTCGCAACGGTATGCCGACGCTTCTAGAAAAGAGGATTTTCCTTCCAGCGAACGCGCTGAATTCTCGACAGCAACTGTATCGTTGGAGAAAATTCGTGAAAGGTGAAATTTCGAAACTCAAATTCCAAAATTCAAAATTTCCAAAAATGGTAACTTCCGGAAGGAAGACCGTGAATTTGAGGCTCACGGTGTGACGTCATACCGTCACCAACCTCGGGGAACTTGCGGTAAAAAAAAATATATTAGGCTGTCCCACAAGTTTCTTCCTCTCCAGCTCGAGGTCGTACATAGCGTGACGCGGAAGAAACTTATGGGACACCCTAATATATATGCTTGACTCGACTTTACTGGAAATTTAAATATAGCGAGAGTGTGAGTAACGGGTTCGGCCGAAGCACCATAAGTTTCTTTTCGCCGACGACGACGACGACGACGACGACGCCTGTGCGCATTTTTAGCCAAATCCCGGTGTCCCAAAGACTCGAGGGTGAGAAATCTGGATGGGGTGCGACGCATCCGAGGTTGCTAAGAACGAGGGAACTCCATTCCAGGAGTGAGTCACTTTCGTCCAGAGCAGGACCAATTAAGGAACCCATTTCCCCAAGGATCCCTGCCACGCGTGTAGTGCTTTGGCCGTGTTTTCCTCCACCCCGTGGCGTATCCACCCTAATGTTTGCTCGGAGTGGCTGGATGGCAAAGCCCACTCGTCCCTACGTGGCTACATAGTGGATCCAATGGATCGACAGGTGTGCCCATGAAGTACGTATACACCCACGATACATTTGCGTCCGTACATGCATACCCTTGTACCCTCGGTGCCTGTGTATACACGGATACACATGTACGTACGTAGCGCGTGATAACTCCTATACAGGTACCCTAGCTAAGCTGGGACGTTCGTTTACCCAAATACAATAAAATGGAGAACACGGGGAGAGTAGTTCCCAGTGGAATTCAATACCCTTGTTTACAATCAATATACAAGGGTTGCTTAAAAATAGCCGGACTTGCCTCTTGCTTGCAATTGTCACCCTAAATTACATTGGATTTCATTTTTTTTTCTTCTTTTCAGAAGCAGTGTCTTAGGGTCCAGTATTTTTCTTGGGTCCAGTGTCTTCTTGGGACCAGTGTCTTGGGGTCCAGTGTCTTCTTGGATCCAGTGCCTTGGGGTTCGGGAAATTAAATTGGATTAGACCCTAAATTACATTGGATTTCATGTTTTTCTTTGCAGGTCCAGTGTCTTGGGGTCCAGTATTTTTCTTGGGTCCAGTGTCTTCTTGGGACCAGTGTCTTGGGGTCCAGTATCTTCTTGGATCCAGTGCCTTGGGGTCCAGGAAATTAAATTGGATTAGACCCTAAATTACATTGGATTTTATTTTTTTTCTTTCCAGGTCCAGTATTTTCTTTGGACCAGTGTCTTGGGGTCCAGTGTCTTCTTGGATCCAGTGCCTCAGGGTCCAGGATATTAAATTGGATTGAACCCTAAATTATATTGGATTTCATTTTTTTTCAGGGTCCAGTGTCTTCTTGGGCCCAGTATCTTGGAGTCCAGTAAATTAAATTGGATTAGACCCTAAATTACATTGGATTTCATTTTTTTTCAGGGTCCAGTGTCTTCTTGGGCCCAGTATCTTGGAGTCCAGTAAATTAAATTGGATTAGACCCTAAATTACATTGGATTTCATTTTTTTCTTTGCAGGTCCAGTGTCTTGGAGTCCAGTATCTTAAGATCCATTGTCTTGGGGTCCAGTATTTTGAGTCCAAACTTCTTCCCCGAAAATTAGCCCCAGCAGAGGCAAGGAATTTGCGTCACCGGCACAAGCGAAGCTTAGGGTCATTCTAGGCCCGTCCATGACCAGGGCAGGCCACGCTCCCTGAAGGTCGTGACAAATTGGCTCCCTTAACGACATTTCGTCGTTACCTCGCCTCTCAATTCTCGTCCCTGGGAGCTTCAATATCGGACACTCTTTATTCGCAGCTTCGCATTTCCTGTCCATCGATTATCAAATTACGACAAAGAACATCAGCAGCCCGCCGACGCAGCGTGGAAAACTTTGCTGCCGCGCGACCCCGGGTCTCGCAGCGGGAAAGGGAATGGTTACACGCCAGTAACTATTCTTTTCCATTTCAGTTTGCGTTCTTTCGCTCTTTCCCTTGTTTTTTTTTTTTACATCCATCGCGACGAGAGCATCGCTGGGAAGGAAGCCTTTTCTTTACGGTACACTTTACCGGATTTAGCATCGACTCTTCTTCCCTGTTTTTTGTTGTCGTTGCCTTCAGAGATGCGACGTCGTGTAACTTATTTATTGTTCGATTCGTAACTTATTCCACGTTTTTTGCCGGCATCTTTTTTTTTAACTAGGTTTCGGTACCTACCCCTTCCCCCAAAAATACGGTAAAAATTAAAGTTTCAAAAATGAGGTTTTTTGAGGAAAAATATACATCGGATACGGGTCTCCCGGAAGTTCCCAAAAAAAGTTTCCAAAAGTCGATTTTTTTGGGCATACATTCCCCTCCCCCAAAAATGGGGTCAAAATTAAGGTTTCAAAAATGGGGTTGGGTAAGTCATTTTTAGGGGTAATTTTTCCCGTAGAATCGATTCCAAAGGTCAAATTTGATGAAATCCCAGCGGAAGTTGGAAAAAAGTAGGTTTTTTCAGGAAAAATCCTATTTCCCGTGGGATTTCTAGAATTTTAATAACAGAATTGGATTCCTCGGAAAAAAATACATCGGATATGGGTCTCCCGGAAGTTCCCAAAAAAAGTTTCCAAAAGTCGATTTTTTTGGGCATACATTCCCCTCCCCCAAAAATGGGGTCAAAATTAAGGTTTCAAAAATGGGGTTGGGTAACTCATTTTTAGGGGTAATTTTTCCCGTAGAATCGATTCCAAAGGTCAAATTTGATGAAATCCCAGCGGAAGTTGGTAAAAAGTAGGTTTTTTGAGGAAAAATCCTATTTCCCGTGGGAATTCTAGAATTTTAATAACGGAATTGGATTCCTCGGAAAAAAATACATCGGATATGGGTCTCCCGGAAGTTCCAAAAAAAAGTTTCCAAAAGTCGATTTTTTTGGGCATACATTCCCCTCCCCCAAAAATGGGGTCAAAATTAAGGTTTCAAAAATGGGGTTGGGTAAGTCATTTTTAGGGGTAATTTTTCCCGTAGAATCGATTCCAAAGGTCAAATTTGATGAAATCCCAGCGGAAGTTGGTAAAAAGTAGGTTTTTTAAGGAAAAATCCTATTTCCCGTGGGAATTCTAGAATTTTAATAACAGAATTGGATTCCTCGGAAAAAAATACATCGGATATGGGTCTCCCGGAAGTTCCCAAAAAAAGTTTCCAAAAGTCGATTTTTTTGGGCATACATTCCCCTCCCCCAAAAATGGGGTCAAAATTAAGGTTTCAAAAATGGGGTTGGGTAACTCATTTTTAGGGGTAATTTTTCCCGTAGAATCGATTCCAAAGGTCGAATTTGATGAAATCCCAGCGGAAGTTGGAAAAAAGTAGGTTTTTTGAAGAAAAATCCTATTTCCGTTGATATTTCTTCAATTTTTACAATGAAAATGAATTCCTTGGAAAAAAATACATCAGATATGAGTTTTTCAAAAATCCCCAAAAGCATTTTCCAAAATTCGAAATTTCCGGATGAAGCTCCAATTTCAATTCATTGAATTTCTAATTATAATTTTTACATGCCCGCCAAGAACATGCGTTGTTGCTAATAATATAAAATAAAAAAAAACGGGTGAATAGAAAATGTGAGCGATTTCAATAATCGGATTACGAGCTGCTCCGTCGTACATATTACTTGAAATCGAGCAGGCTAGTGGTAGGTAGGTAGGTAGGTAGGTACACGTTAATCTTAATTCCGGGGTAGACTTTTCAATAGCGAGCTTTGATCCCTTGGAGAAACGCGAAGAATTTCAATTTCGCCAACACGGGACATCCATAAATCCAATGACTTTCATCCTCGTGCACGCTATGTGGCAGGTAGAGCTGGCCCTCCCTCACGGGGAAGTCAGTATCAGAGGGCGGTCACTTTTACGCACTCCCAGCAGCGGACTTACCGCCTCCTGGTTCCCACTTTTTCCAATTCCATCGCATCTCTCCTCCGTGGCTCTTTTTTCCACGTTCCATTGCCATGGAATACCGCTGATCCGATTATGTCTGTAGATACCAAAGTTTGCTGCTTTCCCTGGAGCTGACATTCACGACATAACGTCGTTATGGGCATTTTATATGTTTATCTTCGACGGTGGGTTTGCGAGTGAGTCGATCCTAGTTCCATTCGAGCCCCCGAGGGCAAGTCGAGCGACATAAATAATACCAGTAACGGTAAAAGTAGCTATTATATTTATTATTGCGATAATAACGATAAGGACAATTGTTGTCCAATTATCCGGACATTCTGATCGACCCCCCCTCCCCTTTCCCTAAGGTCCTTTTTCAGCTTTTGCATTTCTGGACTTATCAACAGGTGTAATTCAAATCCCTCGGCAGGTAAATGCATAAGAAATTGGGACACAAATGGTGCAAGTCGAACAATAATAGGGTCGTGTCGATAAAAATGAGAGCGATAGCGATAACGATAACGATTATAGTAATAGTAGCGATAACTCACCATTGCGAGAGACGTCGAGTTCCACCAGGTTCTCGAAGTTTTGTATATCCGGTGGTAATCTGTGTATTTCATTGTCACTCAAACCGAGTTTACGCAGTCTTTGTAACCGAAAGAAGTTCTACAAAAGAGAGAGAAAATGAAGATGTAGCGAAGAAGGAGGTGACGGGGAAGACAGAAAAGTAAAATATAAGACAATCTTCGTGGAGTCGTTACTGTCGTTGTCGACATTTCAAAAATATCAACGTCAAGAAAGAATGAAAAGTGGACCGAGGAAGAGAGAGAACGAAGGGAAGAAGAAAAGAGAAGAATTGGATTGTTTGTTTTTTTTGTTTAAAGTTTCTTCATTGTGATTTTCAAGATTCTCGCTGTTGAATGAATTTTCGGAATCGGAGTAATAGTAATAATCATAATGATAATGGAGATAAGGCTTTTTATCTTCTTTCGTTTATATTTTCATTGATACCTTTGGATTCTCCGATGGAACGAAATTTTGAAATCCAACAGTAATATCGAACGATGGGAAGAACCTTTACGATTGTCGTCATCCCGATGACAATATTAATTGTAAAAAAAACAAATTCCTTTGAGGTCCTTTTCTTTCGATTATCGAATCAAATTTTTATTACTGAAGAAATTAATCGAAAATTTTATTATTGCTCTCGATAACTAACGTACGGTAAAATGTAAAATTCTTTTTTATCAGTATCATTATTTATATTAATACTATTATTATTATTATTGTTATTATATTATTATTACTATTATTATTGTTATTACATTATTATTACTATTATTATTATTATTGTCGTTGCATTTACAAACGGTTAGTTTAGAATCAAACTCTATCAATTAAACTACTCTTGTCTTCCTTAGTCGTCAAATTTTAGATGAAATAAATCTTTCATGACCCGAGCGAACCTCCAATTATCGTCCTCTTAATGACATTAATAAACGTTAGAGGAACAATTTCTTTGGGGTTCTTCTTTAATTACCATATCAAACTTTGCCAGTGCTAGGAAGTTTCACGACAAAGCCCTCCAATCGTCATCCTTCTAATGACAAGTGTAAAGATCAAAGAAAGAATTTTCTTTCCTTTCCTTTCCTTTCCTTTTAACTACACACTTCTGAAAGAAGCTTCTTTCCTTCAGCAAACCCTTTTTAGGCATAATAATAATAATAATAATAATAATAATAATAATAATAAGAATAATAAGAATAATGCCAATGACGAAATCAAACTTTCTCCAAATTTCTTCTCTTTTCCCAAAGTTTTCTAAAGTTAGGGAAAGCCCCTAAATGGCTCGATTAAGGATTCCGTTCCTCGACGGTTACGGGTGAAATACTAAAAATCAAATGGACCATTTCTGTAAAAAAAGTTCATAACTTCGATAGCTTATTGTCGCTCGATGGAGCTTCACCGGGAAGCGAAGGTCCCAGGTTCGAATCGAAATCGATTATTTCTTTTTTAATTGTATAACTTCTATCGCTCGATTAATCGCTTCGACTCTGCATCTTTCGATTGCCAATTTTATAACTTTTGTCGCTCGATTGATCCCTTCGACTCGGCATCTTTCGATCACAAATTGAAGTTTTAAAAAATGAATTCACAAAAATTGAGTCGATGCCGATTAAATTTACTCTTCCCGGACTATACATTCCATCGAGATAGACTCGGAACTTACTTCGAGTAAATATTTACTATGAGTCGAAGGCCAAAATAGAAATTCCTTACATTCCTAAAATTCTTTCTTTTCTCTTTTTCTTTTACTTTTTTTAATATTTTCATAAGTTCTGTGCTTTGATGACAAATATTATTATTATTTAATGCCCGGATTTTCCTGAATTCAAATTTCGTTCTCTCTCTTTCTCCCTTTTTTCTTTTTTCTCTTCGAATTCCATGAAATTTGGGGAAAGTGGGGGACAGGGTAAAAAAACATGTTTCTTTTTTCGTTCTTTTGACATGTACCTTGGGCAAGTCACGTATATGATTGGCGTCCAGCAGCAATTCCTCCAAACTACGGGAATAACGTAAGATATCGTCGGGTACAGTGGACAGAGAGCAGTGACGCTTGTCAACGTATTCCACCTGCCTGTTACACCCTTTAAACAGTGGAATGCAGCGGAACATTGTACGGATATTCACTATATTATATTTAATCACTCGCTTTCAGCACCGAACATAACATATTATTTCACCGATTCGACACACCGTTACATCAAACCAACGCGGATTTACCCCCACGTCCCTTTTTCTCTTCCTTTTGCCTCCAGTTATTTGCACACCATTTTTTCCCACAAACATGCAGATTCTACGTTATACCTGTATCTCGTCTTCCTTCTTTTTTCTTTCTCCTCTTCTTTATTCGCAAGGATCCACTCGGCGTGTATACATATATATATATATATATAAATCTATATATACGAGTGTGTCTATCTACCTATCTAACTATCTATCTATATATGTATATGTATTTAAGGATAAAACGTAGCGGCACAACACCACTTTCACGCCCTACTCGCACTCGATGCTTCAAAACGCGTTCGGCTTGTGTGTCTCTCCCAAAGTCTGCGTCTGACGTCATCACGTACTACCTTTGAATCGACAACACAGAGAGCACAGAATCGGGAACAACCGACAGAACGTCGTTCGGTGGGAAAGTCGATGGTGTTTTCCGGCCGCGGTGGTACCCGGCGACATCTGCGGGGATTTTCCGGGTACTATATGGAATCCTCGCGGAGGATTTCCCGGAAAAAGGAATTCTCGGCTGTGATTGGAGGGTACCTCGGGAAAGCGAGTTTCTGATTGGTTGGGGGATTTTGACAAGAAGAGGAATACCGGTTCGTGTCTCGGCTACGTCGTTATCCCCAAAAAAAAAATGAATCCTCGGCTGTGATTGGAGGATACCTCGGGAGAACGACTTTCTGAGTGGTTGGGAGATTTGGACAAGAAGTTCCTTGTCGATGGTGCACATTATTAGCAGGAAATAAAGTAGAAATTTGGATATTTGTCGGATCTTCTTTACCGACAGAGAAATTGAACACCTACGTGAATTTCGAAAGGACGTATGTCCCTTGTTTGGGGATCCCCAACCTCAAAAAATTTGATCTAACATAACCTGTTATCTAAACTAAATCAACCTAACCTAAAAAGTGCCGAATGCAACAAATAAACAATAACATTGTCTTCCTGTAACTCTTTTGAACAAGAGTCATTTGTTAAACAAAAATGTCGATATGATGAGGTAAGGTATAAGGAATTCTCTCGGATTCCGGAATTTACATGAAAAAAAAAAGAAAGAGGTTAATGCTTTATGACAGTTGGAATTTTGTTGACAGTTGGGGTTTAAGAACGGAGAGGAAATATTTTGGTTCGGAAGGATAATTGACACCCCCGGAGTCAGGATCCAGGATCAGAACCGAATATGGATCCTCCTTCGTCGCAGTTGTCCCTGTGCTCGCATCTCTCCACGGATCCGGAAACGGAGGGATTCGACTTGAGTGCCGGCAAGATATGGTTTTACCCGGAGAATTTCCCTCTCCGGGAGTACCAGTACAGTATCGTCAGCACTGCGTTGTTCAATAACACCCTGGTGTGTCTACCCACAGGTAGGTTTCGAACCGGCTGACAAATAAAATTTAGAATTTTGGAATTTTGAAATTTGGAATTATGAAATTACGAATTATTAATTTGGAATTTTGGAATTTAGAATTTGGGAATTTTGGACATTCAGAATTTTGAAATTACGAATTATTAATTTGGAATTTTGGAATTTAGAATTTTGAAATTTGGAATTTAGAATTTTGAAATTTGGAATTATGAAATGACGAATTTTTTATTTGGAATTTGTAATTTTGCAATTTAGAATTTGGGAATTTTAGAATTTAAAATTTAAAAATTGTTGAATATTTAATTTGTAATTTTGGAATTTAGAATTTGGAATTTGAAATTTTGGATTTTGGAATTTGGATTTTAGAATTTAGAATTGGGGAATTTGGAGTTTTGGATTTTGGAATTTGAAATTTTGGAAAAATAAAATTTACATATTATTACGTTACATATATTTATCGAGCAGGTTTGGGAAAGACATTCATAGCAGCGGTGGTGATGTACAATTTCCGAAGATGGTACCCACAAGGAAAGATCGTGTTCCTAGCCCCGACCAAAGCTCTCGTGGGTCAGCAAATCTACGCTTGTCACAACATTATGGGAATACCCAGTTCCGAGACGATAGAACTTACCGGTATGAAATGAAAAGCCACCCATTCCTCGATCGTTACCATTAGAATGCATATAATATAATAATACGTTTTACCATAACACCTTATTAATTTTGAATATCGAGAGAAAAGGAATAAAATATATTAAATTATCCCAAGGTACGACCCACCAAAAAAATAGATACTCCGCTTGGATAAAGCACAGTATTATTTTTGCGACCCCGCAAGTCTTCCACAAGGATTTGGAGAAAGACATAGTACCCGTGAAGAATGTCAAGTGCGTAGTAATCGACGAAGCCCATAAAGCTTTAGGAAAACATTCCTATTGCGAAGTAAGCGACTCAAAATTTTTTTGTTGCGCCTCGACTCCTGGAATTATTTATTAATTTTCTTTTTTCTTCGCAGAGTATTCGAATCCTGAGTTCCAAGAACAAGTATTTCCGAGTCATAGGGCTTTCGGCTACACCCGGGAGCAAATTGGACAACGTTTTAGAGGTACATCGATACCCCGAATTTTGGAAATGGAAATTTAGTAAAGATAAATAAAAAATTAAGTAACAAATATCGACTTCAATATTTTCAGGTGATAAGGAATTTGCACATATCTCATTTGGAGTTGCGAGACGAGACTTCGAAAGACATCGTACCGTACACGAACAACCGGAAGATAGATATTCTTCTGGTGCCTCTGAGCAACGAGCTCGGAAAGTACAACGACAGGTATATTAAAATTATGGACCGACATGTGAAGGTTCTGATTAATTACAATGTGATAACCGGAAGCACTGGTAATTTATCGAAGGGCAGGGTAAGTTTTTCTTTTTATGTATAACAACTATTTGTTTCTAAATTATTAATATTTTTCTTATGTTTATTCTTAATTCTTAACTTATGTTATTCTAAATTTAAAAATTCTAAATTCCTAAATACCAAATTCCAGTTATCAAGAGACACGGTAGTGTCTCGAGACAAGTTCATGTATGAATTTGGCGCGAGCGCTAACGTGTATCTTTTCTCGAAGCAACTAGGTGCGGGCACATGAAAAAGAGCCAAAACATGTTGTGTATATACACAGATTCAAACTCCATACACTCAAAGGCATTCTGTCGCATCAGTGACAGCTCAAAATCGGTAAATTTGACGTAAATCTGAGAAAAAGTATCAGGAGTACATGAAACCAAAGAGCCATTTTGAAAACATTTGAAAATCGGTTAAAGTGGCGGGATCACTTTAATAAAAGCGGTAAAATAGACGAAAATTTGAGAAAAAGTATCAGGAGTACATGAAACCAAAGAGCCATTTTGCAAACATTTGAAAATCGGTTAAAGTGGCGGGATCGCTTTAAAAGCGGTAAAATAGACGAAAACATTTAACCCTTTCGTTGCTGCGGACGACTAAAGTCGCTCCGCGTGAAATGATGCCACCTTTCGTTGCTGCGGACGACTAAAGTCGCTCCGCGTGAAATGATGCCAGCTTTCGTTGCTACGGACGACTAAAGTCGCTTCGCGTGAAATGATGCCAGCTTTCGTTGCTGCGGACGACTAAAGTCGCTCCGCGTGAAATGATGCCCCCTTTCGTTGCTGCGGACGACTAAAGTCGCTCCGCGTGAAATGATGCCCCCTTTCGTTGCTACGGACGACTAAAGTCGCTTCGCGTGAAATGATGCCAGCTTTCGTTGCTGCGGACGACTAAAGTCGCTCCGCGTGAAATGATGCCCCCTTTCGTTGCTGCGGACGACTAAAGTCGCTCCGCGTGAAATGATGCCCCCTTTCGTTGCTACGGACGACTAAAGTCGCTTCGCGTGAAATGATGCCAGCTTTCGTTGCTGCGGACGACTAAAGTCGCTCCGCGTGAAATGATGCCCCCTTTCGTTGCTGCGGACGACTAAAGTCGCTCCGCGTAAAATGATGCCCCCTTTCGTTGTTGCGGACGACTAAAGTCGCTCCGCGTAAAATGATGCCCCCTTTCGTTGTTGCGGACAACTAAAGTCGCTCCGCCTAAAATGATGCCACCTTTCGTTGCTGCGGACGACTAAAGTCGCTCCGCCTAAAATGATGCCACCTTTCGTTGCTGCGGACGGCTAAAGTCGCTCCGCGTCAAATGATGCCACCTTTCGGTGGAGGTGGTGGTGGAGGTGGTGGTGGAGGTGGTGGTGGAGGTGGTGGTGGAGGTGGTGGTGGAGGTGGTGGTGGAGGTGGTGGTGGAGGTGGTGGTGGAGGAGGAGGTAGTGGTGGAGGGGAGAAGTGTTGGTGGAGGAGGCGGAAGAGTATTGGTGGTGGAGGTAGTGGTGGAGCTGGCGGAGGAGTATTGGTGGTGGTGGTGGTGGTGGTGGAGGCGGAGGAGGAGGAGGAGTCGTGGTGGAGGTGGTGGTGGAGGTGTAGGCGTGGTGGTGGAGGAGGATTATTGGTGGTGGAGGTGGTGGTGGAGGCGGAGGAGTGGTGGAGGAGGAGGCGTGGTGGTGGTGGTGGGGGAGTAGGCGTGGTGGTGGAGGTGGAGTAGGCGGAGGAGTGGTGGTGGTGGTGGAGGAGGCGGAGGAGTGGTGAAGGTGGTGGTAGAGATGGAGGTGGTGGAAGAGGAGATGAAGACGAGTATACTCGTCATTGGCAGCGAATTGGTTAACAGCATTAAGAGTGAACAAATATGACACATATGACATAAATTTTTAACCACGAGTCTCACTCATGGTTATAGGCCAAGGAATTAAAGAAACGCACATTAGAATTGTGTATTAGAAAAACGAAAAAATTAGAAAAAATTAGAAAAGAATTAGAAAAAAATTAGATATAATAAAATATTATATAATAAAATCCATCAATTTAATGGTGTTAGGATTATAAATACTAAAAAATAAAGTGTAGGATATAAAAAAATACCATTAAATTTGTGAAGAAATAACATTTAACACTTAGCCGACCAATCGGGGAGATCTTCCCATTTTGAAGTAAGTCGGTGTCCGACCGATCGGGGAGATCTCCCCATTTTAACACATTGTTGACCGGTCACGAGTTAACTCGTGCTCTCGTGGGCAAACGTTGCCGACCGGCCACGAGTAAATTCGTGATGCGCTTCTTTTGCTACCAAATAGCCGGTGACATGAGGTAATTTTTTAGAAAAATTGCCGATCAACAATGTGTTGAAGTAAGTTTAAGTGACATTTGATGAAAAAAAGAGCTCAAGAAAGTATAAACAAGACATTTGTATCGTCAACAGTTGTAGATTCAGCTTTGAATCGTTGTCGTTAAAAGGTTGGTGGTTTTGAATATACAGATAACCCCCGAAGAACACACGATTAATTGCTTCAGTGTTCATTAAAACCGTGTTGTTCGAGATATTGGTTAATACTTCTAAGAAACCTCGTCTTACATAATTCAAATTATCTTTTTAATTATTTTTGAAAGAACGTGTTATCTTAAATTTTTATTAAGAAAATAAAACAAAAAATGTTTTTTTTAAATTAAAATTATAAGGGCCAGGGGCATTATAAGGGCTAGAAAAAGTTATTTCAATACATTTCTTATAAGGAAACCATCCGAACCGGTGTGTTTATATACGATGTGGAGCATGAAAAAATAATATTTGCAAAAAGGAGACAAATCCCCCTCGAAAAACACCTCTGGTGCAAAAAATCGAGACAAGTTCATGTATGAAAAGTAGTATCTCTAGAAAAAGCACATCTGATGCAAAAAAAACCCCAAAAATTTCAAATTTACACGAAACGTCCAAAAATAAAAAATTTGTAAATCTTCAACCAAACAATGCAGTCAAATCCGATAATAATAGACAAGTTCAAATTTTCCATTATATCCATATGAATTTTCAAAAACTTCGGCCAGATAAAGTTGTTAAATCCGATAACATTAGACAAGTTCGTTTTTTCTATTATATGATTTGTCAATTTCTTTCATAGCCTCTATATCTTGAACATGTGGCATTAAAACTTACTGAACTTGTCGGGCCCCGACCCAAACGACAAGCAACAAATATCTTACAAATTAATTTAATTTTACCGCATTATGAATTAGTAAAGATCAGATAAAATAATAATGTTATGAATAATAATACATCATACTCAAACATCTG
This sequence comes from Gasteruption jaculator, assembly GCA_949825005.1. Classification (NCBI taxonomy): domain Eukaryota; kingdom Metazoa; phylum Arthropoda; class Insecta; order Hymenoptera; family Gasteruptiidae; genus Gasteruption; species Gasteruption jaculator. Next base: position 12,394,363 of record OX463766.1, read on the forward strand.
AATTGTTCGGGGCCCGACAAGTTCAGTAAGTTTTAATGCCACATGTTCAAGATATAGAGGCTATGAAAGAAATTGACAAATCATATAATAGAAAAAACGAACTTGTCTAATGTTATCGGATTTAACAACTTTATCTGGCCGAAGTTTTTGAAAATTCATATGGATATAATGGAAAATTTGAACTTGTCTATTATTATCGGATTTGACTGCATTGTTTGGTTGAAGATTTACAAATTTTTTATTTTTGGACGTTTCGTGTAAATTTGAAATTTTTGGGGTTTTTTTTGCATCAGATGTGCTTTTTCTAGAGATACTACTTTTCATACATGAACTTGTCTCGATTTTTTGCACCAGAGGTGTTTTTCGAGGGGGTTCCAAATTCCGTAACACCAAATTATGTTATTATATTTTTGTTATGTTAACGGAGCTGTTTCTAAATTATTAATATTTTTCTTGGTTTTCAGATATTTTATCTCACCAAAGAATTCAAGGAGAAGTCCAACAAGTCCGGGAATTACGGGCAGATAATGAAAACCTTGAATATCCTGAACACAATGTATCATGCCTACGATTTAATGATACGACACGGATTGAGAGCCTTCTGCCATTTTTATCGAAGTACGAAGTGTAATTTATTTAATAATTTTGACGTTACAGTTCATCGATGGGTTACAATTGAGTTCGCACAATTTATTGGATTTTATATTTGCCCCATCGATGTTTCCAATTTCTTTACTCAGTATAAAAATTTAGATATTGTGAAATTCAGGGTTGCAACAAAATAGTATTCGATATTAAAACCAGGACCTCTTTTCGATACTCACAGATCACTCGGATAAATTCTGGATGGCGAGCGAACAAAGTTTGCTGGCTCTGTTGGACGAAATCGAGGAGTACCTTGGTCAGTTTCCGAGCATTCGACCGCTTCCGAATGGAGAAATTCCAGAGGTTCGTTGCGATACTCTTCCGAATTGTCTAACCGACTGGGTTCGGTTCGATACTAAAATCTCAGACGATGCTTTCAGGTGCCTCGAAATATCGTATTCGGTCACAATAAATTTTACAAACTACAAGAATTACTTCGAAGGCATTTCAAATGCAGCGGAGAAGGAAACCCAGACACAAGGGCCATAGTTTTTGTCGAAGTAAGAAAATTCCCTTTTCTTCGAACTTTCCAGGAAATTCTATTTTCGGTATCTGACAATTTTTCTTATATCGGAAATTATTATTATTATTTTTTTTCAGTACCGTGATATTGTCAACGAAGTTTACGTTTTGTTACTGCAATCGCGACCCCTGATCCGACCCCAAATGTTCGTCGGTCAGGCGGGTCAGAAACAAAAGGAACAGTCGAAAGCTTTGGAGGATTTTCGAGAGAATCGAGTGAACGTTTTAATTTCGACATCCGTTGGTATGAAAATCGATGGAATGTTTATTTTTTAGCATAGAAACAAAATTAGTAATAAATTAATGCATATATGTTGTTTTTTTTGGGTGGGGGGGTTTAGGCGAAGAAGGTTTGGACGTCGGAGAGGTGGATCTGATAATTTGCTTCGATATATCGCAACAGTCTCCGATAAGATTAGTCCAAAGAATGGGTCGAACTGGGAGGAAACGCGATGGACATATCATAGTTCTCGTTACGGATGGGAAAGAACATCAGGTTAGGAATGAGTCGATTGGTCGATCGAAGGAATTGGATTTCAGGAAAAAGTTGTCGATCCTGGAAATTGGAATTAGAATTGTTCGAGTTTAAAAGTCGAAATCCAATTTTTTGGATCCAGTTTGTACTTGGTTTGATTTCCATTTTGTGACTGTAAGAATTTTTAAGAGTCTAAAAAATATTGCAGACCCTAAAAAATGCCATCGCGAAGCGAGATTCCTTGCTGACGAAAGTCTTGTACTCGAGTAACATATTGAGTAATTTATACGATGGCAATCCTCGAATGGTACCTCCCGAATTGAACCCGGAGTGCCACAAGCTCATGATGAAAATCCAACCAAAGACACCGAAAATTGTGGATAAGGGGAGGAAGAGGAACGCGAAGGAAAATGTCGAAAGTCGACCCAAAAAGGATGCTGCGCATAAGAACAGTGAGTATCAGTTTGAAAAAATTGGTAATTTTGTGATCGAGCCTCTTTCGAAACTCGAAGAAAATGTCGAGTCTCTAAAAAATTGGAATCTTACTTTTTTTCCTCTAGAGTCTAATTCCAGCAACGCCAAGCAAAAAGGAGGAGGCCAGTCGATGATGGACAAATATCTGCAACAGGGATTCGACAGTATTATGACTCAAGCGAACTCGAATGGACCGAACTACATAAAAGCCGAAGACGTCTTGCTCCTAACGAACGACGACATGGCCAACGAATTTCTGACTCTTTGCGCCATGAAAAAGTCTGCCCCGAATCGGAATCAGCCTCGAAAGTCAGACTGGTTCCATCGAGCCCTGGATTTTCCAAAAACCACTCCCTCGAACGACTTCGATGAGTGTCCGAAGTTACCCAATACGGAGATTTTCGATTCCTTGAGCTCCTGGATTCGAAGTCTATCGGATATCCCGAAACCACCGAATGATTTCGTGGAAGATGAAGAGGAAGATGACGACCCAATTGACGATATTGTCTTTACCAACGATCAGAAATTTGAATATGACGTTACAGCGGAGCAGGAAAATATTTGTTCTCCAGAAATTCAAGTTGTCCATTGGAATCAGGGGAAAACCGATAAAGAAAGAATTAACCCTAACGAGACGATCTTCGAACACTTGTTAGCTTCCTCCAGCGGATCGGAAGGAGGAAGTCAAGTTATCGATTCCAATTGCAACCCTTGGGATCGAAACCTTGAGAATCGAATCGAGTCCGAGCATTCGAAAGAAGTTTCAAACCTTCGAGCCGATCATGGGAATTCTTCAATTTTCGAGGAGCTCTTCGATGATTCCTCATTCGACTGCGAAGAGAATTTTGGGTGCAAGAATGAATCTGATGTCGACACATTGAAAAATGAAGATTGCCTCACTTTGAAAGAAGAGGAGATAGAAATTAAGGATGTATTGATAGAAGATTTTCAGGATTTTCAATGGCCAAGTGTTTCGAACGTCACTTCGGTACCACGAACTGAGAATTTTGGATCGAAGAACAATTCGAATGTCGATACACCAAGAAATGAAGATTGTACTAATTTTAAAGAAGAGGAGATAGAAATTAAGGACGAATTGATAGAAGATTTTCAGGATTTTCAATGTCCAAGTGTTCCGAACGTCACTTCGGTACCACGAACTGAGAATTTTGGGTCCAAGAATGAATCGAATGTCGACACATTGAAAAATGAAGATTGCATTGCTTTGAAAGAAGAGGAGATAGAAATTAAGGACGAATTGATAGAAGATTTTCAGGATTTTCAATGTCCAAGTGTCTCGAACGTCACTTCGCTACCACGAACTGAGAATTTTCCAGATCGGGATGAAATTCAATCGACTTCTCGTACCGAAGTTATGAACGAAGAAGATTTTTTCTGCCCAGAAAGTTCCTTGAAGGGAAGAAACCTCGAGGAAAGAGATTTTTCATCGCCCCCTAAGCGACTAAATGTGGAGGAACAAATTTTATCTCCTAAGAGTCTGCAAAAAGCTCCAGAAAATCATTATACGAGTGGCAGCGAAGTCGATATGTTCGCGGATGATGATGACGACTTCTTGAAGGACTTCGACTTCGAATACGAAGAGCAAAATTTGCCTGGTAATTCTGAAACTCCGCAAAAAGTTTCTGAGAAAATCCCAACACAGGAAGATCCTGCCCCTTGCCAACCTCTGGAGGAATTAAATCCAGAGATCGACAAACAAAAAACAGCAACCGACCCGGATCGGAATTTGCAAATGTCTCCAATTATAAGCGGATTCACGAGATACTACAATTCCCAGAGTGCGATTGGCAAAAGGTCGAGGGTCTCCCATGGGAATGGGAAAAAGAAAAATTCGACCGATAAGAACCCGGAAACTAAAAACGAGCCGGTTCCTGGAACCTCGAAGAGTCGATGGAAAGAAGCGAGGAAGGTTTTGGAACCGGATTTCGCTGATAAAAATGAGAAAAGAAAATCCAGGGAGTCCGGTATCGGTCTCCCAGAAGAGAAGAATCAGAGTTTCTCGGAACTGGAAAACTCTGGAACAGCGGACCACAATGAAGTTATCCTACTGGACTCCGACGAGGACATTTTCACAGCGGTCGATTCCTTCTTCGATGACAATGTCCAGATTCCGGAAGAAAAATCAGAGATTCTGGAAAATCAAAAGGAAGAGGGTGGTAGAAACGACACTTCCAAGGAATACCCTGAGAAATCTGTGTCGAAGGAAAATGTTTCGAAGGAGAATCAAAAACTGGAGTCTCGAGGGACAGGTTGCGAAGTTATCGCGATCTCCGATGACGAGTGGGAGCTGGACTTCGAGGTCCCAGAGACAAGTTTACAGGGAAAAAGTAACTTTTTCGAGAAAAAAGTCCCTCCAGGGAGTTCCAAAGGAGCCTCTTTGGGGTCCCCTAGATTGTTCGCTGATAAATCTTCTGGATCGATGTCCTCGAAGTTATTGAACCTGAAGTCGAATGCTTCGAATAGGATCGAAGACCACAAATTAAAGACTCCGGAGGTTGAAAAGAATATTTTTCAGCGAGAGGACACTTTCGATGACGACTTCGATGTCTTCGCTGTGCCCAAAGTGGTTCTCGATAAAGAAAATTCTTTTAGAAATGTCCAAACCGGAGAGTTTCTTCAGAAATTCAAGCGACCGGAAGTGAAATCAATTCCTAGGTCGAACATTTTGGGTGACAGGGATAAGAAGCTCGCCAGGGAACGTTTGGAAGAGAAGAAGAAACAGAAAAAGAAGAAAATGAACAAGAGGAGAGCAGCTGCTCTGGAATTCCTCGATAACGAGGCCGAAGTTTCGACGGACGACTGTGTCTCGAATGGATCCTCCGGAGATGATACCGATGACGACCTCGATGGGTTCGTTAGTCATACGCAGGAGGTTCATGATGCAGTCGACATGAGGGCCCATTATTTGCAAGCCGTGAGGAGTCCGATCGCAAGACCAGGGGCATTTTTGATGAAAAATGTGCAATCGAGGAAGTGCAACGACACCTTCGACGTTTATTCGCAGGTTTTGTCGCAGGAAAATGACACTTATTTGTGTGTAAGTAAATTTTTCATGGAATTTGGAACGTCTTCCTACTTTTTCAAATATTAATTAATATTTATGAATTTTTAAGTGCTAAGAAACAAAAATGGATTTTTTGTGGAATTTTCTTTTTGCACAATTTTGTAATCTGACGAGATTATTTATTATTAGCCTAAAAATTAATTACACAAATTTTGTTTTTCAGGATTCCTTTTGCGTGGATGGGGAAGCTGCGGAAGAGGCTGAATGTTCGCAGTATTCGGTTTTGGAGGAAATGGAGAAAAAATTGAAGGAGAAAAAGAGAAAACGTCGAAATAATTCGACGAGTCCCAAAGAAAAGAGGAAACGGAGAATCAATTTCAAGAACGACAGCAGCAGCGAAGACGAGACTGAAAAGCTTCGAAAAATGATTCGGGATGAGTCGTTTCGATTGAAAAGAATGAAGAAATAACGATAATTAGATCCTATAATTTGTTGTTAATATTTTCGTTGAATTTGTAGAAGGAAAAAATTGGCATTGGTACTGTCCGTTTTTTATGTCGAAATTTTTGTTCTCGATAATTTAAAAAAAAGAATTATTGTTTTTTCAAATCATAGAAAGTCATAGAAAATTTCCTCCAGTTTTTAGTTTTGATGTGTAAATAATTTCGATGTTTTACTGGGTCGGTGCATAATTAAGGACGATGATTAAATAAGTATACAGGCAAAGTAATCGTCGTTAATTATGCACCAACTTAATATCAAGAATCTTTCGTGCCTTGGAATTATTTTTAAAAAATGAACTTAATTCAAGATGCACGAGATGAAGGCTGTGGAAACATGGGTCGCCGTGACACATTTGTACAGAATTTGAGAGATTATGGAAAATGTATGAAAATGTATAAAAATGTAAATGTGAAATTGAGTTCCAGGTGCTTCTAAAATACAAATGATTGTATTCATAAATTATTTTTACTGTTAAGTTTTGTAAATAAATTCCAAAGCTTTGGAATTCCAATTTTTGAAATTTTCCAAATTTCGCCAAATTTTTTTTCCTTCAGATTTCTTAGCTTTCCTCAGATGCATAATTATAAGAAATTCATTTGCAATTAATTTCGGCGTATTTCAATTTTCCAAATATAACAAAATAATTTTTTTTTTTTCCGTATTGTCAGAAATGACGATTTTTTAATGTATCCACTTAGAAAAAATCATAACTTTGGAAGGAAAAATCATACAAACTTCCACTTATGCTCATTTTAAAGCTTGGAATCTCTACTTTTTGTCCTGTAAATTTCAAGTTTCTAAAAAAATTATCTTGGAAGCGACGAATTTCAAAAATCGAAAATCTACAGGAATTTTCGAAATTCCAATCAAATTTTATACAAATGAGGGAAATCTCTGAAGGTCATTATCTTCACTCATTAGCCGGGAGAAAGTCAGGAAATAATTGCACTCTATTTAGGTGAAGTCTGATAAGATCAGAGCTTCAATGACCCTCAAAATGGATTTAAGGGAAATTGCGTTTAGAAAAAGTTACGTTGTTGCTCGATATGGAATTTTTCTCAGATTACTAATCGGGTTTAATTTCTCCAAAAAGGAGACCATGAACCGTTAAGGGTTGAAAGGCATTTACCTACTACTTCCGAACATTCCTTTCTGTAGGTACTAATGACCATTTTCCAAAAAATACCTGCGGAAAATCGTATATAAAGGGAAGGTCACTGGGTAACTTCACTTCAGTTTCACGAAAACCTTCGACAAGTGAATTCCTTCTTTCAAAATCAGGAGTCTCCTGACTAAGAATTCGTACCTGCTTCTTTCGGGGCAAGTTACCTTTGTACCGTGAAAAATTATCCCTTAGTTTCGAGTAAACGCGAAGAGTGAAATTTTTCCAAGTGTTTTTTTAGAGATTTTTGGAAATTCTAAGAATTTTGAAAAAAAAAAAATCAATTCTTGTGTCTAAAAAAATATTTTCTTACCAACAATTAATATATTCCCTTTCCCAGTATTTTCATGGGATTTTTGGGAATTTTAAAAATTTGGAAAATCGAATCCTTTCATAAAAAAAAATTAGAAATTATATTAATTTTTTAAATTATTATAATTTTTCATGAAAGGATTAGATTTTAAAAAATTTGTGAATTTCCTAGTATTGCCCATAGATTTTCTTGGAAACTATAAATTTCTAAAACCCCAAACCTTGTACTAAAAAATTGTTTTTTCCCTTCCAGGTTGAAAGCCAAAATTAAAATGCAGACCATGAAGAAATTTATCGTGATTCTGAGCATCTTGGGAGGAGTCGCAGCCGGTGCAATTGGGCCAATTAACGATGGGGCCAATCAGTCTCCGCAAAAGAGGCAAATAAGCGACCCTTCTTCGGCGTCTCTTCAAAATCCAGTTTTCAACCAGAACCAAGGGAACCAAGGAGCTCCGATTTATTACCCAACTTACCCCGAGTATCAGCACAATACCGGGCTGGCAGTTCAATCCGGGTACGAGGGATACTTGGTACCTTCGACTCAAGTCCAACGCACCTCGGACTGGCCCTCGGGGATGCTTTCGGCTTTGATCCCATTGTCGAGCTTCGCCCTGGCTTATGGTGCCAAAGCGGGCACTTATCTCGTCAGCCTCTTCCTGATGGTGATTCTGGGCGCCGCCCTTACAACTGCAGTTTGCACTTTCACTCCGGTTTGTTCCATTAGTTTCGTCGGACTTGGGCTCACAAAGAATCTGGTAAATATAAAGATTTATGTCAAAAAATTTGAAAACTTGAAATTTAAGGGGTTGGGCAATTTTGTAACTTTGTAATTTGTAATTTTATAATTTTACAAATTTTTAATTTTGCAGTTTTGTAGCATTGTTTATTATGCAATTTTTTAAGTTATGAGAAATTTACAATTTTGTAATTTTAAATTTTGCAACTTTACCATTTTATAATTTAGCAATTTTATAATTTTCTGATTTTGCAACTTTACCATTTTAGAATTTTACAATTTTATAATTTTCAAATTTTGCAACTTTACCATTTTATAATTTAGCAATTTTATAATTTTCAAATTTAGCAACTTTACCATTTTAGAATTTTGCAATTTTATAATTTTCAAATTTTGCAACTTTGCCAGTTTAGAATTTTCAATATTTGCAACTTAACAATTTAAAAATTTTGCAATTTTTTAAATTCCCAATGTTTTTGCTCTGGTAAATTCGAATTCAAAGACAAGAAAGAAAAATCAATATTAATTTTACATTTCAGGTCCGGGAACAGGTGACGGAATTGGCACGTGCTTATATTACCCCTGAAAGCTTGAACACGGCAACAGTCCTGGTGCAAAAGGCGATTGACAAATATGCTGCCCTTCAGCGGGCCCAAAGGGAGAAGGAGGAGCGAAATCTGCGAGACTCTGAAACTGACAATTAATTTTCTATTATCGACTATTAATATTTTTATTACAGTAATTTTTGGAAAGCCCAGCCATTTTCAAAAAACTTTTCTGGATTTTTCGTTACATCCAACCAGAAGATTTTCAGAAATCCAGAAAATTTGAGAAAAAGCTTCTTTCCACAATTATTGAATTTATTTATGTGACATCCATTTTCGTTATTTATAATTGTCATAATTTCGTAGATATAAGTTCATCCGAGAGTTTCAGTGATATTGTGATTAAAATAAATTTGAACTGAAAAAAAATTGATATTTTGTCGTTTTTGAAATTTTCAAGTATTTGTAAGTTATCGAAAAAAAGAAATCCATTATTAAAATTCGTAACTGCGAAATTAAATTTTCTGGAAACTCGAAATTTCCAAAATAGAGATTCCAAATTTTCAAATAAATTAAAATACAAATTAAAATAAATGTTTTTGCCAAAACTACAATTTTCTAAAATTCAAAAAAGCTCGATTTTGCCTTTCTTTTCCATCTCGAAAAATTCGTCCCTTCGAAATTCAATTTTTCAGAAACTTGAAATTTACAAAATAGAGATTCCGAATTTTCAAATAAATTAAAATACAAATTAAAAAAAATTTTTTTGCCAAAACTATAATTTTCTAAAATTCAAAAAAGCTCGATTTTGCCTTTCTTTTCCGTCTCGAAAAATTCGTCCCTTCGAAATTCAATTTTTCAGAAACTTGAAATTTGCAAAATAGAGATTCCAAATTTTCAAATAAATTAAAATAAATATTAAAAAAATTTGTTTCCCAAAACTACGATTTTCTAAAATTCAAAAAAGCTCAATTTTGTTTTTCCTATCCATCTCAAAAAATTCGCCCCCTTGAAATTCAGTTTTCCAGAAACTTAAAATTTACAGATTTTGCAACAAAAACGCCGAGTGACTTCTCTAATAACAATTTTCTTGAAAAGTGTCGAAATTCGGGAATTCCAAGAGGATGGAAATCCGTATAAAAATAAATGCTGGAATCGCGAGCGAATAAAAAACGGAAAATATTGAAAGTCATCATTGAGATAGACGTCATCCGAAATTTCCATAATCGCATTTTACCGAAACGAATTACCGGATTATCGATATGTCTAATATTAAGTTTGACGCCATAAATAATTTATTCATAAATGGACGTGTCCTTTTTTTTACAGCAATTTCAATATTGCTGTTATCTTTTTGCATCGTCTTCTTTGTATTTTTTTTCTTTTCCTCCTCCTACTCTTGGTACCTGTACAACGTATCGACGAGAGGAAAGAGCCTTCGCACAGCAACAATAGCATACACCGTACAGTTTCTCGATCAACGACCGACGAGCTGACCGGTTTCGCTTTTATAGTTTCCCACTGTGAGCTTGAAAGCATCCTTGGTCTTGGTACCAAAAGACTTTTGGGGCGTCGGTTTCATCTGAAAATCAGAATTACAGAAATTTTACTAGAACAGGATCCATCAGTGCGATAGACAGGTGCTATTTGTGGATTGCTGGTCATCAAACAGGTTTTTACGATGCGATTGATCCACAGCAATTCAGGTATTATGTGTAAAAATAGAAAATTTGCACTAATGTTGCGGTGTTGAAAAATTGAAAAATTCGTAACTTCGCGAAAAAAGGGTGGAAAAATTCGAACGTTAATTCATCTTAAAGCTTGAAACCTCTATTTTACAATCTGTAAATTTCAATTTTCTGGAAAATTTAATTTCGCAGTTACGAATTTTTAGATGCAGAAATGGTAGAATAGACATTTCTTGGAAATCGGCGATCTTGCGCCTGGTTTTAAAAAATTCTAGTTTCGGAACGAAAAATTGTACAGGTATGCACGTTAATTTATTCGAAAGCTTGGAATCTCTATTTTATATCCTGTAAATTTTGAATCTCTGGAAAATTTAGTTTCGCAGTTACGAATTTTTTAATGAACAAAAGCAAATCGAGATTTCTTGGAAATCGGTGATTTCGCACTTGGCTTTAAAAAATTGTAGTTTCGGAACAAAAAATTGTAGAGACTTGCGCGTTAATTTATCTTAAAGTACGGAATCTGTATTTTAAATCCTGTAAATTTCAAGTTTGGACAAAATTTTGTTTCGAAGCTATAAATTTTCAAAGCGAAGAAGTATCATTTTGCAGCATTACACATGTGTGTGATAATTATGAATATTCATGTATGCATAATTATGACGACCGATTGCGAAAGATTTGGTACAATGTGTGTGCGTACAACGATAGTAGCGTATTCATCGAAACGAAACGCATGGCATTTTTCAGCTCGAAAGTAAACAAAAGGTTCAGTGAACAAATAGAAATGAATATACCAATTGTGGAATTATTCACCTTTGATATTCCAATATCTTTGTTGTACCAGGAAACGAGATATTACTGGGTTTTTCTAGTGTGAACTTCCTTTCCTCTTCGTTTTTTTTACATATGACATATAAAAAAAATCTTTTATGTATAAAAATGATAAATACAACTAAATTTTCCTTGAAAAGAGAGAAAGTTCACTCATTCCACTGTGAAATCAATTTCAACTGGGATTTATGACTTTTTCTGAAAAATATTGTTCCCAAATAATTTGATATTAAGAAAAATGATTATACTAAATATTGGCAAAATCCTAAACAATTAAATATTTATCTTTTTTTTTCTTTTTATGAAATTTGACGATTCTATATTTACAGCTCGGATAGTCCTGATTCTTCTGGCGACTATAATTTCGAGTCACGAGTGTCTTCAAATAAGCCGAGGAAAGGCACCCTTGGCCCCTAGTACTTCGCCTCGTGTTCAAACAGCTGACGATGATGTCGATGATTTTGTTCCTTATCAGGGAGAAAGGTTCAACCTCTTCGACTGGAACCTCTACAAAGTAAAAAAAAATTCATTAAATTATGCACCAACCTGATAATATTTTTTTTCTAGGGGGGAAATTCCAGAAACGATATTTGATAATAAAAAATGAAATCTGGAATATTTATTTCTAGGGGAAATTCTTTTCAGAAACTATTTTCCACGATAAAAAATGAAATTTCTAGGAGAAAAATTCCAGAAACGATATTTAATAATAAAAAATGAAATTTGGAATATTTATTTCTAGGGGAAATTTTCTTCAGAAACAATTTTCGGCGATAAAAAATGAAATTTCTAGGGACAAAATTTCAAACAGAATATTTCACAATCTAAAATGAAATTAACTAAAATTTGAAGACATACTAAATTCAAAACATAGAAAATAAAATTGAATTTTTTTAATTTTCAGATGATGGCGAGGGCATACACTGGAAACCTTCTGGTCTCGCCGATTTCCGTGAAATTACTCCTGGTACTCCTCTATGAAGGCTCCCAAAATTACACTGCCCAGCAATTATCGAATGCTTTGTCCTTGCCCGTTGGCATAACAGCTACCAGGGACAAATTTTCGACGATTGTGAAATCCCTCAAGGTATTCCTGAAAAATTGAATTGATTAAAAACTTGAACTGAGAAAAATCGAATATTTTTTTACTACAAATTGTAAATTGTAATTGTAAATTGAACCAGTTTTTTTTCTTAATATTTTATATTATAATAATATTGAGACAATCTCCTGTTGCAGGCCACCGGTTCATCTCAAGATTTGGACTTCGCTAGTCGGATTTACATAGATAACGGAGTCTTAACCCGACAAAGATATGGGGCTATTGCGAAAACCTTCTACGATACGGATGTGTTTAATGTGAATTTTGCAAACAGTTATGCTACAGCCAATGATATCAATCTATGGGTGAAAAACGCTTCTCGTGGAAATATCGAGAGACTGATTACGGATGGTATTTACTTCCAATGTGTTGCATTCATATTTTCAGAATTTTTTTTAAAATAATTTTCAGCGACTTTAGGTCGATGCATAATTAATGACGATTTTTAGCGTCACGTCCATGCAAAATAATCGTCGTTAATTGTGCACCATTGAAGATTTTTCCACGTAATTTTTTTTTTACCCAGATAATAGCATAAAGGAGTCTGTGATGCTGGCCGCCAATGTTCTCCATTTCAATGGGCTATGGCGTAAACAAATCTTCCAACCAAATGCAACGAAAATTGGAAAATTTTATCTGAGTCAAAGCGAAACTGTCGATGTTCCTCTTATGAACACGTTCAATCGTTTTTACTACGCCGATTGCATGGAATTGGATGCCAAAATACTGCGTATTCCATATCAAGTATGATAAAGCGTTTGTTTGAGAATTTCATGAAATTATTAGTCAGGAAATGATAAAGTATTAGTCAGCATTCGGAATTAGAATTTTCAGAAATTTCAATAATTCAAAATATGAAAAATCCAAATATCGAAATTTAATTAATTTACAATTGAAATTTTTATTTTCGATTTCTGGGAATTTTGTTTCTTCAAAATTTCCTTTTTTTCAGTGGAATTTCAAATACATAAATTTTTGCAGAATCTACAATTTTTATATATTCAAAAATCGAAAGATTGAAATTTAATTTTTTGCAATCGAAATTCCCATATCATCGATTCGTAAAAATTTATATCATTCACAATTTTCCTGATTAAATATCCCATTCGAATTCGCTACAGGGCCACAGATACTCGATGTTCCTTCTGTTACCGAACAAAGTGGACGGATTGAATCACTTATTCGAGAAAATCAATCCATCCGTGATCACCAAATACATGTGGTTGATGCAGGATTTACCCGTTGATGTAATTCTCCCGAAATTCAAGTTCACTTATGACAATCACCTGGAGAACGTTCTTCGACAGGTGAGACTTCCAGGAAACATTAACTCGGAGAATTCTGTAAAAGACGAGGAAACAAATATTTTAGTGTCTCGTAAAATAAGTGTTTATGCTCATAAAGCAAAGCAATAAATCTTGCAAAGAACAATTATCCAAGGCAGGATAATTTGCGCGATTAATGTGGAAATTGACGCGTAACCTTCGATGGATTCTTTTGTCTTCCAGATGGGAATCGTGGATATTTTTGAACGTACAGCTAATTTGATTGGAATTGCCAAGACCAAACGTGATTCTCGCAAATTGTTCGTCACAGAAATTTTGCAGAAAAGTGGAATAGAAGTGGACGAAAAAGGATCCACTGCTTTTGCAGCTACTGGTATTTTACATTTTGGAGATTCAGTTCCCGGAGCACGAACAGGACCTGCCGGAAATAAAAAAAATTAGAAAAATGAAAGAATAAAAAATTAATTTGAAAAATTACAGTTTGCATTAGCAATTTAAAATTACAAAATTAAAATCACAGCATTTCAAAATCAAAATTATAAAATTACACGATTAAAATTATAGCCTTTTAAAATTAATTTATAAAATTAAATTTAAATTGCAATATTGAAATTACAAAATTACGCAATTAAAATAACAGAATTTCCAAATTAGAATTATAAAATTACACAATTTTTGGGGGAAAATTGTGGATTCCTAAATTTCTTTCTCACCAATTTCAGAGACCATCCTGGGCAACAAAGTCGAGGAACAGACTTTCCATGCAACCAGACCCTTTGCCTTCTACATCGAGGACGAGACCACGGGGACGATTCTCTTCATGGGCAAGGTCACGAATCCACTGCAAATCGCTGGAAGCACCGAGTCCTCCATTCCCCAGTTCCCCAGTCGATTTGGTGAGCAGCCTGAGGGTAAAATCAACAATTCATTGATTCATTCATTCGTTCATTTATCCATTAATTATTTAACGCCTCGATTCTCGCTGGAATTAAACTATTGGGGCGGTGCATAATTAACGACGATTAATGGCATTGAATTCGTGTAAAATAATCGTCGATAATTATGCACCAATCTAATAATTTCCCCGAGCTATCAGGATAAAGCGTCATTGCAGAAACGGGAGTTTCTGAAATCGCTGGGAATTCCGGGGGTAGAATGTCTCCGGCAGGTAACTCCTAAGAGAGAGGCTTCGATTGATCTTTTTTGCCATTTCTTCCATCTCGAACAAGTTTTCTCCCGTGTTTTATCTGAGATCATCCTCGTGACGTAACTCGAAAATCCGGAAAGTCCCAATCCACCGTCAGAAGTTCATGTTTGTGCATAATTGTAGATTTTGTGAAACGTCATTGGTCGTTGCTTTGTGGAGGTGGGAGTTTATGGGGAAATATCCCATGAAAATACGGAGAAGGAAAAAAATTGCAAGTTTCTATTTTTGCACTTAAACAAATTTTAAATCCTTCCCATGGAAAATAAATTTATGGGAATTGTTAAAAAGAAGAACTCCGTGTTTTTAATTTTGGGATTTTATGGGGACATATCCCATAGAAATTCGGGACAGAAGAAAAATGGAATTTAAATTTGCAATTTTCTATCTTTGTACTTAAAAAATTGAAAATCCTTCCCATGGAAAATAAATTTATGGGAATTGTTAAAAAAGAAGAACTCAGTATCCGTGTGTTTAATTTTGGGAGTTTATGGGGAAAAATCCCATAGAAATTCGGGGCAGAAGAAAAATGGAATTTAATTGCAAATTTCTATTTTTGCACTTGAAAAATTGGAAATCCCTCCAATGGAAGATAAATTGATGGAATTTGGTGAAAAAACGGACTCGGAGTCTCCTAAGTTTCCCATAAAAATGGGGAAAAAAGAAGAGAGAAATAATCTTCAGATATAAGAGCGAGCTTGGAGGGGCACTGAAACCAGTCATCGAATGATGATGCGGTTGTTCAATTCAGCTCGTACCGTCCTTGGATACTGTGTTCTTACAACTTAATGGAATGTAATATAAATGTAAAGGAATCTTCGTGTTTCTCTCAAACTGTTCATTTATCTTTGCAAGCCTCGTTCAAACTGATGTCTACTGCTTCTTCGAACAAGTTCCATCGGTTTTAAATCTTCTTTTTGCGTTGATCTTTGGTGTTTGTGTCTGTGTGTTTTTACAATGTTGCTCAGACTGTTGTCGTGTTGTTTTCTGCTTTCGCATTTAATAGGTAACTGCACACCGTTTTTGTAAATTTCCATGATTCTGAAAAAGAGACATCTTCAGATAACAATTGAATTTCGAAAATTCGAGTTTTTGGGTTTGATAAGAATTATCAGGAACTTTGAGGAAAAGATTTGTGTGTATTGGTGCATTAATTATGCACCAAACTAACGGAATTGAAAAATGGAAATTGGAGTTCTTCCAAAAAATTTGGAAATTCTTTTCGTGTGACAGAGTATTTTGAAAATCGTGAGAAACCTATTGGCAACTTTTGGAGTGACTAATTTCCTTAATATAAAATATTTTTGTATTAATTGTCTATTTTTACAAGAATAATTATAAATATTTTTTTTGTTCCAGGTTCAAGTTCTGCAGGATTTAATGCCGACGATCGTAACAATTTCTTCAATATTGAATTACTACAAGTGAGTTTTTGATAAACTTTAATGAATCTTAATTTTTGTTTATCAATTAAGGGTCAATACTAATTTTTTTATAAAAATTAAATATTAGTATTGATTTATTGTATTTTTATTCTGATGGAAAAAAAAATAAAATTAGTAGTGATTTGTTATATTTTGAATTTTGATTAAAAGTAGAATTTCTGCTTTTCTCCAATTATCAATTAATCTACAAATTTCTGAAATAAAATTGAAGAAATTTTAATGAAAATTTTAATGAGAATTTTCTTTTACATTTTAAAATTTTTAGTGTCTAAACTTAGAAAATTCCATTTTCGAAAATTCTGCTCTTGTTGTATCTCGATATTTCTAGAATTTTCCAAGGAAAAAATAAAAACAACTTGTATCATTGGAAGGTGACAGAAAAACTGGGCAATAATAACAGAATTCGAATTCGAATGGATTCAAGCGTTTCTTATCTATATGTACACAAAGACTTATTTCAAACATTTTGAAAATCTCATTGTTAGTTAGCATATGTCAACACATAAATCTATAAACACTGATAATAATAATAGAACCCCCCCCCCCCCCCCAAAAAAAAATATACAATGTAAAATATGAATAAGAAATATAAAATCAACATCTAAATACATTCATTTATTTTTTTCTTAATATTAAAAAAGAATTAATTAATAATAATTTTATATTTCTATTAATAATAATCAGTAAATCGAATAAATTATTTATTTATTATAAATAAATTATTATTTACCCAGGCTATAAACGAAGAGAATGCTGGAAACGTCATAATCTCACCAGCGAGTGTCAAAGCTGCCCTTACAGCCTTAGTCGAAGGTACCGGGGGTCGAACCAGGCAGGAGATCCTCTCCGCTTTGAGATTACCCACGGAACCTGTAAACATCCGAGCTCTGAATTTACGCACTTTGGCACCTTTCAGGGTAACGCTTATTTTCATTTTTTAAATATTTTTCATTATTATTTGAAATTAATTTGATTGTGTTTCTCCAGAATACTCAAGGTGGGAGCGAACTGAACTTAGCCACGAGGATCTGGACCGGACAGAATATCAATATTAATGGGAATTACACCTATATTTTGCAACAATACTATGCGAGCGACGTCAAAACTGTGAATTTCAGGGATTCCGCGGGCACCGCGCAGATGGTCAACGACTGGGTTCGTCAACAGACCAAGAACAATATCAAGTCTTTGGTTGAACCCGGTAGGAATGGATTTCGCATCGACACTTGGAATTCCAGGTTCTGGAAAATAATTTAATTCGTCTGATTTCCAGGTACCCTCGGTCCGGACACTAAACTCCTCTTGACTTCGGCGCTTTATTTCAAGGGCAACTGGTTGCGAGCTTTCGATCCGAGAGCCACGAATATCAGGTGCTTCCGGGTGCCCGACAAGGGCTGTAGGGATGTTTATTTAATGGAGAACAACGCCAACTACCGATACGCTTTCATTCCATCGCTCGACGCAGAAGTTATCGAGCTTCCTTATGCGGTAAGACGATCGGAATCGAGCATTTCAAATTTTGTTCAGTTACCGAAGCCTCGAATGGAAGATTAAAATTAAAAATCTAATTTAAATATGTAAATAACGGATAAATGTAAATTGGATATTTATCTTCAGGATGGAAAACTGGCAATGTTGGTCTTCTTACCCAACACCGAGGGTCTCCACAGTCTCAGGACTCTGTCCAAGGATTTGTCGTACATGCCGATGTCCGTATTGCTCAACAGCCTCCAAGACATCGAGTTGGCAGTGTTGATACCTCGATTTACAATCAACAGCAAGTTACAACTGCGTCCTTCCTTAGAAAGCGTAAGTTTGCTCGCTTCCTGTTTTCAATTCGTTTATCTTCAAACTATAAACTAACAATTATATTCTCTCTTTTGCTTTTTTTTTTCTCTTCGCAGTTGGGAATTCGAGACTTGTTCGACTTCAAAGCCGATCTCTCGAAATTGGCACCGAACTCCTCGCTCTATGTCGAAAGTGTTCTCCATAATGCCAAAATCGAAGTCAACGAAGAAGGAACAATTGCAGCTGCTGTTACTGGTAATTGAAAAACAAACCATAATTTAAACCCACACAAACTTCATTACTTTGAACTGAGAAATCTTCTGCAAAGTACATAGTTAATTTTTCAAAATATCCTAAAATCTTTAAAACTCCATTATTTTTGAAAAATCCTGATCCCGCTGACTCACTTGCTCCACCTGTCGTCTGCGACCAGAAGGAGAACCAATTTCCAAAAACAAAACAATTGAAAATGAAGAAACTCAACATTCGTTTGTTTCCCAAAATCAAAAAAGACCCCGAGAAGTTTGAAATAAATGCTCTCGGGGACCGATCGAAACTTACCTGACGCAAAGGTAAACCGTGATCACGAAGGCGGTTCCTTCGAGGTGAGGCAATATTCCATTGCACCAATTCAACCGGTTGTTGCTGACCCTCGCGATTATTCACACGCTGGATAATCGGGCGTACAATTTTTGGCTGACGGGGACTTGCGTTCGCGCAGTCCTGATTTGAGGACCCAAAATCTAAGATCAAGGAGCTCCCGTTCAAGGTCAAACTCCCCAACCCACGAACTTCTTTTTGATTTTCAGGGATTTCGGTGGTGCCATTGATGGGAACGACGAGCCCGGTCTTTCGCGCGGATCGGCCCTTCATCTTTGCCCTGGTTGACTTGCAAACCAAGGGACTTTTATTCGCAGGACGTTTCGTCGAACCGATTTCGGCTTAACGAGATGGAGGGAGAGGGAGAGAGAGAGAGAGAGAGAGAGTGATGGATGGATGGATGGATGGATGGATGTGTATGTGCATTCCTGGTGCATATCCCTGCAACCGAAGCGAAGAGACGCCTCCGAAGAAAATAACGGGGAATCCGAGGAATATTGTCTAGTTACTATCAGAGTTACCAGAGAAACGCTCATGCCGTGTATTACTTCAATATACTAAAAAAAGTGGGGGGAGAATTTGGTATACTGAGGCAACAATCGGCCGCTCAACGCGTTGAGCGTTCCCCGGCAACCCTGGTTATTACATGTACACAGAGTGGTTCTTAATTGTATCGATAATTTGCTTGAAGCCAGCGCCGTAGGTGTAGGTTTAATTTTTTTTACACAATGTCATTTTTTATCAAGAATTTGTAAGTAAAAGTTAAGACGCAAATGATTGTAATAATAATAAGAGAAAAAAAAACGGAAAAATCTTTTCTTTTATTTCCAGGAACACCAGGTTCTTTTCAGAAAGTTAGAGAAAAATTGAAATTTCAAAAACGAGCTGGGGGAATTTATTTGTAGGGGTAATTTTATGCCTAAAATCGACTGCGAGGATCTATTTTAACAAAGGCCACTGAAATTTTTTGATAAAAGAGGTTTTTCGCGGAAAAATGATATTTCTGCTTGGAAATTGATTTTTCGCGAAGAAATGCACCAATTATCGGGCCTCGGCTCCGCACAAACCTAGAAAATAGTAAACAAAGGAAAACAATAAGTGCATTTGGGGTCGTCAAGTAAACATGAAATTTCGTCGAAGTGTCACTCAACTACCGCCCGGTATTACATCAGACGGAAAGGAGAGTGTGCGATAATAATTCCGTCTCTCTCGCACTCGCGTATCGCTCGACCATCTTCCACCCCACTCCTGCGATCGCGTGTTAGTAGGATTGTGGGAAGCGCAACGAACTTGACACAGAGGCGGCCGAAGTTCCGAACAACGAGCAGCAAGTGGCAAAACCAGTAGGATCATCGTCAGTGACACCATACGTTGCGTTACGATTTTTGATATTTCAGTAATTTGGGAATTCGAACCCTGGAACGAAGAATTTCGCGACGAATTGCTGCCGTTGCCGAAGAAACAGAAGAACACCGCGGACAGTGGAAGTGTGACCTGAAGGAGGACAAAGAGAAGAAGTAAATAAATAAAGTGAAGAAAACATCGAGGAATTGGGTTTCAATTAATTTGCGCGGATATTAATTACGAAAAATCAAGGTCTCCGGTTGATATTAATAAAAATAACAATAATAATAATCGGAACAAGATATAAAAATAATAGTACCAGTATTAATAACGATAATAATAATAATAATAATAATACGGTAGAATTGCTGCAAAATAATTACACTTGGTTTTTTTTTGCGAACCAAGGAAAGGAAAGGAAAAAAGAGAAGCCCGAAAAATAATCCGAGGGTATAAAAAATGTGTCAATAAACGAAGAAACGGGTGTCAAGGTCAACGCTGACAATGCGCCAAATAGTGGGTCAAAGGAAGAAAGAAACGGATCAAGGAATGACGAGAATTAGAACCACGGGGCCGAAGGAGGTGGTATTATTTCATTCGCTGCGAAATTCGACCACCTGATAAATGAGACGATAAGGAGATTAGAAAGAGAGAGAGAGAGCGAAATTTTGTTAATTCGTTTTCAATGTAAACACCTCCGGTGTCCTCGTAGTTTATTGCAAGAGTGGCCGGTAATGACAAAGAGAAGAAAAATAGGTACTTAATGGTCGGCAGGTCGGCACGAATTGAGATAATAAAAAGGGAGGGATTTCATGGGTGGGAGAGAGACGGAAGAAGCAATACCGGAGTGATAAGAGTAACAATAATAATCGTCGTAATCGTCGTCTAGTATTTCGCGCTATAGATGCAGGCGAATTGGAGGGAAGCTTTTAAAAGGACTTTCCGAGTTGCAAAAATGTATTAATAGCGAGGTGCTCGCACGGCACCGAACTTGGTACCGGTACCACGGGGGACCGGATTCTGCATGGGAATTGGCGCGGTGGCATAATTGCATTTAACGTGTTCCGGTGACGAGTTGACATTGGGAAACAGAGAGAAAAAAGAATAAGAACAATGGCGGATAACAACGAAGCCAAAAACGGCACGAAAAACGGCCTCTGGATCTTCGGGTACGGGTCCCTCTGCTGGTACCCTGGGTTCGAGTACAACCGGAGCATGACGGGCTATGTTAAGGGGTTCGGCAGGAAGTTTTGGCAGGGGAACACCACGCATCGAGGCACCGCTGAAAAAGTAGGTATATATATAAGGAACATTTTGTTTGAATCATAATAAAAAAAAAGGAAATTTTCCCCAAATTTGGAAGTCGAACTCTCACGGGGAATTCCGTTAATTAACGAAAGCGGCCCTTCCCCTGCGCCATCTTGGATCCAGTAGCCAATAGGGAAGGAGTATTAATTGAAATTGTAAATTCCTCTTTGGCGCCATTTTGGAACCAATTTGGATCTTGAATATTTCTTTCGGGGTGCGGGTAATTTATTGCAGCGTGTATTGGAAAGAGAAAAAGAGAGAATAATAGAGCGTAAATTTGAACCATGGAATTTGAGAACCGAGAAACTCCAAATAAAGTTTACAGAAATGTTTTAAATTTTGTTTTCTCTCTCTCTCTCTGTGGCGCCATTTTGGATTAGGTGTTCGACTCTGCATCAAAATTACTATCAGATTGATGTATTAATTATTCTTTTTCAGAGTATTGATGATTTATGGTTCATGAAACCGCAGAGAGAAAGTATAGAAATCTTAATTGCGAAACTTTTGCATGGAAACTATACCCGGCTTGGAAATCGAGAGACTACTTGTAAATTTCACAAAGATTTTCTGATCTTGGAGTTTGAAATTTCAGTATCGGTTTCCCAAGAATTTGAGGTCAAAGGAAATAAGATAATTTGTGTTGTTATTTTTGCTTTTGTAAAAGCCAAAGTTTTCGACAACAGTCCTATCGTTGGAAAAACAAAGAGCTTTCTTCGAAGAAACTGCCTTTGTTCGGCCAACGAGTATGTAAATGAAACGCGGTTTGCACGTGGCCGATGATTAAGACACTGTTTTGTTTACGGACACGAAATTAGATTGGCGCGAACATGGCAGACTGCCAAGAACGCGTGAACTCCAATTACTAAAGAATGCAAACCCGTTACATTCTTCCAAACCCGAGCGTTCGATAAAAAGCGAAGTAACTGGGAATTCCAGGAGGGTCGAATCGAAACCTTGGGGAGGGAAAACCGTTTTTCAGATACCCTACGGACTCCCGGTATCAGAAATAAACTCTATTTTCTCAAGACCAAGGTTCAGTAGTTGTAGGAGGGAAGAGATGAGAGACTACCGTGTGAAAAATTGCCACGATTGCTGTGAATGTCTAGCGATCTATTAATATGTCATCACTGAAACTTGTGAGACCGTTCACGCGAAGAGCCCGTGAACGTTCTGTGTATTTACAGACAAAGAGAGAGTTTCTAGAATGACTATCTATCTTACGCCTGTATTTGTTTATAACTTATATGCAGTCGATGCCTCCAATAGTGCCAGATGTCTTGCCTCTTGCGGGCGAAGAGATAAGATAAAGTCTCTGGAATGTAATTTCCATGGATTCTAACAGAAATATCCTTTCTTTTTTGTTTCAGCCAGGACGAGTTGCCACTTTGGTGGAAGACACGGAGGTAAATTTGGCTTCCCTAAAAACTTGCACTTTATTAGATCCATGAAAAATGAATAATCGAGGACTCGTTTTCTTTTCCCATCAGGGAGTGGTTTATGGAAGAGCTTTCGAGATCAAAGGAGAAGCTGCGATACCGTATCTTGAGAATCGAGAGTGTTCGCTGGGTGGATACTTGTCGACTTTCTCGACATTTTACAGCCGAGACGGAGGTAGCAGTTTTCCAGTTCTCGTATACATAGCGAACAGGAAGAACCAACTTTGGCTCGGCGAGGCATCCTTGCACTCCATCGCCACCCAAATCACAGAATCTTCGGGCCCCAGTGGACACAATGTCGAGTATTTGTTGAGGTACGATTGAAATTGCTCTTATCGAGCTCGTGCAAATTTAGTGCGACCAAGAATTAAAATCGAATTTTATCCTATTTCCAGACTGGCCGATTTCATGCATCGTTATTTGCCGGAAGTTTACGACGAGCATCTGTTTACCCTGGAAATGTTGGTACGAACGAGGATCAAAGAGCAAAATATGTGCCTCAAGACTCTCATGGGCAACAAGGAATTCCACATCGACCTCCAGGTCGAAGATGGCAACGATCCCGATGCAGTCGACAATGAAGTTCCGAATCAGCTACGAGAGAATTCCTTCCAATACATCTCGAGAGTTCCTGCGAAGACACTGCGTTGCCTAAAAATGTAGGACTTCTAGCCTTATGGGAGTTACATGGCAGCTGATTGAATTTCTGAGCAACATTTAAGGAGGAACGAAGTGTCCTTTTTTTAAGCGCCGTCTATTTAACTCGAGGAGAAGACGGATCGGACACTTAGAAAAGTATTTTACTCGCATTTGAATGATATTACGACTGTTGTGACATTTAGTTCTATTATTTTTACGAACGAGAGAAACATGATAGTGAGAATTTTGGGAAAAATTCAAAGGCTAGATAGTTTTTATTATATAAAATAAAATAGCTCAGAAAAAACGTACCAAAGAAGGTACAAATTTTCGATTCTCAGTTACTCGAATAAAGCGAGTGCAGGTCATTCGCAATTTTGATACAGGAGTATATATATTTATGTATATTTAAATTGACTTTCTTTTTGTGACTGACCAATTTTGCAACTAAGAGGATTATAAACACTAGTGAAAATAGGATTTTTTTACCTTGCGTCTCGAATCTGAAAGTTAGAGAAGCTCGACTTGAGAATGTCTCGATTTGGGTTTATCGACCCCGATTGCGTGCAGAGATTCAATTTTTTTAATACTCCGGACTGTTAGCACATGTATTAAGTATACGTGGAGCGATTTATTTTTTTATGTAAAAAGTGGTTTAATTAATTGCTCCACGTTAAGTCAATTGCCCTTAGTAAATTCATCAGCTGAACAACTTTAAAGAAATGACAGAATTTTTTTATTTCTATCTCCAAGGACATCCGACCTTATACTCACATCCATATTTTCTTTTCATTACAGTAGAAATTCTCCAATGAACTACTATCCCAATTTCCAAAAACACCATAAGATTATGAGAGGGAAGGACTGAGCGAGCTTAAGCTGGATTTCAGGGAATTCCAAGAAGAAAATGTATGAAAAAAGAAATTCATTTTCCTAATGGGTTCGCTAGCAAGAAAAAACGAGAATGAAGTACTTTAAAATATTTCGTATATTTTTAAAAAATGAGCAATTAATCCAGTAAATCTAGGAGTCCATTTTTGAAAATCGGAGGATTTTCAATTGCAACCTAATCATTACAAAAGTACAAATTGTCTTCTTATCTTGCGATAATATCCCGCCTATGATATATATTTTAGCGAAGCCCATACGTACGATTTGTGTAAAATTTGGAAAACAGAAGGTAGTATTTACATTGAATATTCCATTTTTCCTTACATGGCGATAAAAAATGTATCGCGGTCGAGGTAAAAAGATTTGGAACCCGAGAGGCCAATTCCAAAATCTCCATATTTTCTAAGCTATCATTTAAAAAAAATATATGTAACGAAAATTCGCTTGTCTTTCATTCGTATTTTTTGGGAGTAGCTGCGAATTTCCATTACTTTTCTTGAAAATTTGTACTCTGATCTTCGAAAGCTTCGAATGTCGAATAAATTCTAATATCGATCCTCCGGATCTCGAAAACCACTAAAATTCCAAATTTCTTCCGATTCCAATCGAGCAAAAATTTCATGGGTTCGGAAAAGTCTATCTAAAAAGTTAAAATAGCAAATATCTCAAAAATGACAAACAGGAATCTCTTTCGAGCCAATGATCGTCAAGTTTTTTCTTCGACTTGATATTCGCGTTCGGAGAAATGATTATTCTCATGATTCGTTGCATGGCTATTTTTCATATGAACTAATGGAATCTCAGTGTCGCCTTTTACAGTCACAGGCACCCGAATTGCAGCTGGAACCAAACGTTTGTCTACAATTTGGAGCCAAATCATGGCCACGATTAGAGTCGCTCCGGTGATTCCGAACGTGTGGTACGTTCCGAAGCGAGTGTAGATCAACCCGACGAAGATTGGACCCAGGACCCTGGAAGCACATCCAGCACCGGTCATCAATCCCATCCAAACACCTTGTGGACGAGGTCCTAGAACTTTGCTAAAAATCGTTTGGATCAAAGTCACCCCCAAGGGATAGCCTATGGACGTGAAGCCATATCCGATGAAGAATTGGGTTTCGGTCATCCTGGGAGTGTATCGACACCACTCCTGGCTGCTGGGGCACCCTATAATTTCCGTGCCATTGACGTTCCTGGTGACGTTATTGAACGCTGTGGGAGAAATAGAAGAAGAATGAAGAGTTTTGGCTGAAAACCATGGAGATGAGTTTCGAAAAGCTTAATTTCTGCTCGTACTTACGACCCAGCTCTGCGATTACTGGTAGTTCGGTGCCGAAAGGGATGCAAGCGATGCGACCGATGATCATGAAGAAAAACCCACCCCAGAGCATGATTTTTCTTTCGGAGAATCTGCGACCAAGAGGAGAAAGAAAAATCAGAATTTGAATTAGGATCAGGAATTTTTTGAGAAATAGGTTCTATCGTATACTTTTTAGACAAAGGTCCGATCATGACAAAAGTGACGCAGGCAACGATTCCTCCGACGCTTAGTAAAATTCCCATGTAGTAGAGGGTCTGCTTCGTAGTCCAAGCGAACTGGTCCATCGTCAGGGAGGTCCCAAGTCTGGAAGAGAATTATTTAATTTTTAGATTGAATATATCGATAGGCACTTTTTTTCTCACATTGAGAAGATTTTGGTACTTTTTACCCATTCGTAGGAAAAATTTAGTAAACCACCAAAGGATGAAAACCTCGATTCGAGTGTGAACCTTCACGAAGTCTGTAAAAAGTACCATCTTCTTCTGAAATTAACACCAACTCACGTTTCCAAAAGCACGAAATTAAAGACTAAGATGAAAAACGCGCAAATTAGAGTCCAGGATGCCAAATAATCCGGTTTCATGGATTTCCAGGTCTCCTCCTCTGGAAAAAAAATAGTCTGTTAATGAAATTTCTTCCAAAAGGATTTTATATGGAAACTGGCTGCTCACCGGAAGCTTTTCCTTCCATTTTCATAGCTTCCCTTGCAGCGATCTTCCGTTCTGTGAAATTCCAGGGCAAGAAAAGTGCAAAATTGATAGCTCCCATGATAACGTTGATCCACCCAGCCATTGTATACATATTAAACGGGAGTCCCAAGAAAATAAATCCCGCATCTCCTAAAGGAGTTACGGCAGCTTGCAATGCAGGACCTACTATGAACCCGAGAACTTGTGCAAGGGATATCATCGAAACTGCATTGGTTCTTTCACCCAATTTCGTTGCGGCTGAGAGATAAGACCGAGCCACTGCGATATTAGCTGTGTATCCGATAAAAGAAGAATTCGTATGAAATACGAAATTAACCACTCTCATGCATTATCTCTCATTTCCAGATTACCCGAACTAACGCCCACGAAAAACCTTGCAGTCAACATTGAGTATTTGGGGCTTCCTGGTAAAACCTCCAGCATGCTGTAATAGGCCGACGAGAGAGTGAAAAGTGCCAAAGTCGATAACAGGGGCAGTCGAACGCTTCCTCTTTTATTTCCCCACCAGCCGACCAAAGGCGAGAAGAGCATTTGTCCCAAGGGATTGGCTGCGACCACATATCCCATGAATTCCTTGCCCGCGGTGGGATCCAACTGGAAAAGAATTTACTTTTAGGTAAAAATAATGATTGTTAATCGTTGAGAATTTCTAAAGTATTCGAACCTTGTCCAAATATGGCCAAACTCCGGTTAGAATAATACTGAAGCCAAGAGACATCAGGAACATGGTGAAATAAATGGCATAGATGCTTCTCCATCGTTCCTTGTTCTCCGTTTTGGTTTCCAAGTCGTCTTCGACATCTTCCGTGGCGACTGCTTGTCTGCAAATCAAACGGTCGAGTCATTATTCAGTCGAACCTCCATCCGTCGATGGCAAAAGGTCGTCAAACATTCAATTATTTTCATAGAAAATAAGGAAACTATCAAAATAAACCGGCACAAAGTATCTAACCCAGTGCAAATATCTAGTGTTAAAAGCGAACATCGATTACATCCAATTTTCTAGAGGGTTCTGTGTGGTTTTTGTAAAACAGGGTTTCTACGAGGATCGATTTCGAGTAAAAGAACGAAAACAGTCACTTGACTTACCGTTTGTGCAATATTTTTCTGAAGAAATCCATTTTTCTAAATCAATTTTTGTTACCTTTTCATTAAAAAAACTATCAAATGAATTCAGTCAATTCTGAAAGGAAAGAAGTCTCTGTAGTAGCAGTCGATTTGTAAATTGGCAAGCGGTTGTCGAGTATATAACCGATACTACGTTTATGCAAATAAGTCGGTATCTGGATATTTATTCGCATAATATTAATGTTTTATTCATATTAAAATCACTCGGAAAACAAAACGATTCTACGATACTTCGATGACACTCGGTTAATTCTGTGTTATTCGACTTTCAGGTACGAGTTTTTGGAGAAGAGGACGAACAACCCGAGTCTGCATTTTTCCTATGCCGAGTTCTGTACTGCCGATGAAGCTTGTAAATGCATCACAAGACGACGGACGACATGCAGTTTACGTAAAGAAAAACGATCCGAAGAGATATAATTAGAGATAAAGAGAGACCCAGTCAATCATTCTATATGCAACAGATATGGATGCAAACGCAAAGCAGGGAGATAGACAGATGCATTTCCATTGACAGTGCGAGCGTCTCGTGGAGTGTGAGGATTTATGGAAGATCAAATGTACCTCTCATTCTCAAAAGCTCTTCGTTGCAAAGAGATATGCAAGTGCTGAGTTTGTGCTCACTTTGCTGCTCTATTGTTGACATCAGATTTTGATGCTTCCTGCGAGAAACTTTTGTTCTCATAATGATTCACTGGTGAACGATATCACATCAGCATCCGTTTCAACACTTCTTCGGCCCCAGGGGTATTTTAAATACTTCCATTGGTTCACAAATATCATCGGCGTTTAGGAACAACGGAATGCTACTTTGATTTCTGTTCTTTACTTTCACTTTCAGACTGAACAACAACGCAGATCCAAATTCCAAGCTTTGAATAAATGCATAACAATAATATTGCGCGAAAGGTGCATGAAAAGTTTTCACGGCGCAGCTGATAAACAATCCACGGATTTGATAAGGTGGCCAAGACCGAGCTTTGTCAGTCACGAGATTAAAGAACTTCGAAAGAGCCTCGGTAGTGGAAGAGGGATTCTCGAGGGGATTTCACGCCATGTTGAGTTGACAAATGCTCGAGAAGGTACAAATCCGTTGATTTTCAGGAAGACTGCATTTTCATGGAATGCATTGTCCCAGTCCCAAGGCCCAACCGAGTGCATCATGGCCTCCTTGATGGGTGGAGAGTGGTATCTTAGGTCCGGAAAATTTGGGATTTAAAATGGCATTTAAATTGGGATTTAAAATGGGACTTCCAGTCGCTACGAAGGCAGTGACTTCGTATTTCCCATGTGCATGTCGAAATAAGGGGCAATGACCTTCTAACATAAGATGGTTATTTAATTTCAATAAAATTCATTTAGATTTCCATAAGGAGCTTATGAGGAAACGGGGGAATTTCATTTCA
Organism: Gasteruption jaculator; assembly: GCA_949825005.1. Lineage (NCBI taxonomy): Eukaryota > Metazoa > Arthropoda > Insecta > Hymenoptera > Gasteruptiidae > Gasteruption > Gasteruption jaculator. Next base: position 12,422,890 of record OX463766.1, read on the forward strand.
GGTGGTTTTTGGTGTAAAAGTGACGTTTTGGTGAATTTCAGTAGCTGGAATATTCGTTTTTTCACCCTGAATTTTTGGAACCAAAGAAATTTGTCAGTTCCAATTTAATAAATACTAAATATTTAATATATAGTATTCGATAATAAATACTTAAGTTTAAATTACTATTTACAAAATATGAATTTTCCCCAAATCGTCAAGTTTTTAATTGTCGATTCTAAGTTTCCATCTTTGCATTTATTATAAAAAAACAAATTAATTAACCAACTGTTATGAAATTGGTCGAATTAGTAGTAACACTATGGAATATACAAAAAACTTTCAATTCTACCGCTTCAGAAAAATGCACATACACGAAATGCATGAATTGCATTGGATATCATTTGAATTTACCACTTCTAGCTGCTTCGATCGCTGAAGGAAGCTGCTTTCTCGACCGGCCGTTCTACACATTCAGTAACAATAATATTCCACTCTCTTTCTTCCCAACAACGTATAGGTTCGGAAAAGGAAAATAAATCTGCAGTGAGTGTGCTGTTGGAAAAGCAAACATACGAAATTGTCACTTACGCATCCCCGGCGATTCCTGGTGCTGCCCAATCTTGAGTGGATTTTATTTGGAAAACTGCAAGGACCATAACAAAAGAAAATCATTGTCATTGCGCTCTTGTTGTTGTCATCATCTCGGGCAAGCGGAACAAAAATACAGACCTGGATATTGTCGCAGGGCAGAACTTGGTAAAGACGGATACGAATTTGCCCAGTAAAGCGAAAATTAAGAAACAGGAGGAGGAGGAAGACGAAGCTGTCCTAAGGAAGAAGCCCAAAATGTGCACCGCGGTCGAATTGCACTTGGGTGTGCGTTTGAGCCCAAAATCGTTCAACACGATCAAGCTCAGCGACATCGATTTGCAAAAAACTGTGCTAGATCTCAAAAACGAGACTGCGAATAAAATAAACCTGCCGGAGAATTCCTTCGGTATGATTATTTTTGTTTTAGATTTTGCTTAACGATAAATAAGAAAAATAAATAATTAATTTCTCCACAATTTCTTTCAGATTTGGTTTACTGCGGCTGCGTCCTGGAGGACAAGGTGACTCTCAAGTCTTCCGGTTTGAAAAATGGGTCTATGGTTCACGTGGTCGAGAGGAAAAATTCCAAGGAACGGCCGAGTCCTCCCAAAACTTTCAGCGAAGCCAGTACCGTGCAATTGGCGTCAGCCTTTAAATCTTTCAACGAGAATCCTGTTTTGAGAAGCGCATTACATGTAAGAACTGATTTTCCTTTTCGGGACGAGCGATTCGTTAGTTTTGAAATTATTGTTCATCTATGTAATATATTTCTTTTTTTTTTATATGTTTTTTTAGCGTTTGAGCAAACGTCCAGAGGTGATCGAAAATATCATCTCGACTACTCCAGGTTTGAACGATGATGCCATAGCCATCGCTTTCCTCCAGGAACCGGATTTGATGGCGTATTTTACAAGACGCTACACAGTTCAGAAGTACGTTTAAAAGAATGATCCCTTTTCGCCTTTGCATTTTCTTGCAATCGATCTCCACCTTCAAGCTCGAAACCTGCGGCGACTCGATACAAATTGACTTTCAGAAATGCAAGATTCTCTTAACGCTCTTTCTTTCTTTCCGCAGCATCGCCAAGTACCATCCAGCCCTTTTAGAAGCCGCTCAGCACCTGGTGGCTGCGGTCTACGAAGAAGCTCACAACGACGCAGCCAACGGAGGCTCTTCTTCCAGCACGAACGCACCGTCTACGGCCTATTCCTACAGTTTGGACAACATGAGCGACGACGAAGCCCTGGCTGGAGATTCCTCCCAGTCTTCCGACTCTACCCAGCAGTCGAACTTGGGAGGAAGATCGAGTCACTCGGCCATAACAACCACTCAGCTGGCTTCCGCCTTGAACACACTGGCTAGAGCCAGGGGCTTGAGGTTCCCGCTGTCGAGCTCGTCGTCCTCCACGTCTACCAGCAGCGCCGGTGGCAATTCGGGAGTCATAACTACGGAGATGTTCAGTCAAGCTATGCAACAAGCATTCGCCAACAGCTCGGCAAGTTCCCTGGGAACTTCCACCACGTCACCGCCACCTCCACCGCCGCCTCTGCCACCCTCTCCAGCTTCTGTTTCGCACTCGCCGATGATTCTACCGCCCGTTTTGCCCCAAATGTCCGATCTGCAACGACAGTTGGCGCAGATGCACGAGATAGGTCTCCAGGATGACGCTGTGAATTTGCAAGCCCTGCAGTTTACCAATGGCGACGTTCAAGCCGCCATCGAATTGGTCTTCAGCGGATTTAGTGATAACTAGGGACGTTAAACGGATTCATATGTAAACATAGGACAGATTTTTGAGCTGTCTTGTAAAATTAGGTGGTTGAGGATTTTCGAGTAATATTTCTTTTTTTTATTAATTATTTCTAAATTATCGAGGAAGAGGAAATATCTTGAGAGTCGAATCGATAGGTTTCGAGGTTCGAGGACCGAGGGAAACTCGAGTAGCTTCTGTGAAATTAAAATATAGGATTGAAACTTCGATCGGAAGAATTACGTAAAAATTGCTCAGTTATTAATTTCAAAATTCTGATTTTTTTTACGTGACATTTTGAATATACAAAGAATTTCGCGGAATTGCAAATTTTTCTTTTTCATACGAATTTGAGATTCGTCGAAGCAAGAGTCTCCGATTACATCCTAGATCGAGATAATTTTAAGTTTGAAATGATTTTAAAAATTGCACGATTTAATAATAATCCTTCCTTTCTTTAATTAAGAATTTTACGAAGGGAGAGATTTAATTTCGAAGCATAGAAGAGATGTTATACTAATCATTTACCGAAGGAATAAAAAAATCGATACGAATGAAATCGATCGAGCTTCCGATGCGACTTACGAATGTGTTCATTTACCAAATTTTGTTTTTGTTACATAATTAGTTATTATTTTTTTGCAGCTTTTGTAGCATTCCTCTAAGTTTAAGTACAAATTTTCTTTTTTTGTCTGGGCAACTGTCAAAATTACATAGAAACTGTCGATCCATTTCAGTTAATTTATTGAAAAATTCGAGAAAAATGGAAAAAAAGGCACCGCAGTTCGAGAAAATGTTTATGCATTCAATGAAAAATTTTCGAATTCTGCTTTTTTTACAACCACTTTTCCCAATTTTTCTTACACGAGTTATCTCGTTATCCATGAGAGCTTAATTTTTTTGCGAAATTCTCAGCTGCGCCTGAGACCATTTGCGATGGCAACCCCATCCCCCATGAATTTTCTATGGGGATGTTGAACTCGAACGGATCGTAGATGGCGTTATTTTGTAAATACTTGATCCGTGGTCTGTGTCTGTCATGGATTGAAATGCTGGCTTTAGGGAGAGAATGCCGAGAACGGGAGGTAGTTTGTAGTTATAACAGCGAGCATATACCGACCGATTCCATTCTAACAGATGCCACACGTGTATAATTTTCAGTATAACCGCGTGCATGTGTATGTTATGCACGTATTTCTCCGTCTCTGTTTTTTCTTCTTTCCACTTACGTGTGGAGAAGTCAAAGAGAGGATCGTGCAGGAACATGCCCAGTAGAAATCGGGACACTGAAAAGGTTGCACGTGCCGAGAGATTTCAAATAAATTTGCACGTGTCTCGTACCGCTCTTATACACAACAAGTAGGCACACGTTTGCGCGAAAAAGTACAAACGTATTAGAATCTACCACTACTACTGTCTCGAGTAACCGTGAATGTGTGATATACGTATTTATATAAATTCACGTTCGTTAATAATCGGGAAACGACTGTTGGGTTCGATAAAAAGGACGAATTTCTTGGGTGCAAAGACTGACTGACAGACTGAAAATTTCGTCGATTTTGTAAGTCCATGCTTTTACGTTTTTGTGCTTTTTTTTACATATTTTGCAAAAACTTTAATTTCTTGGATTTTTCGTGAATTCGTAGAGGACAGTTTCAATTTGGGAATGCAAATGTCAGAATTCCTGGAGCTTTAAACTAAAAACTGCTGCTGCAAAAAATTAAATAAATGCGGCAATTTTGTTTTCAGTGAAATTTAAAAAATCACTAAAATTTACAAAATTAGTTTACAAATATTTTATAAAATATTAGCACTAGTTTTTGGGAAAGGATTCAGAAAATTACATTTTCAGGCGGGAATTTTTGCGAAATTAAATTAACTTATTAATAACAGTTGAGAAGTTGAAGGAATTTCGAAAAATAATTTTTAAAAATGAATCCACAAAAACTTTTGCCCAAAAACTATTTTTTTAGACAGCGACAATAGACTTTCGTACTCGATCCTAAGTTAATTAATCGAGAGTTTCTGTAATTTATCCTTTTCGAGGAAATTTTGCAGTAACACCGAACCGTTGAGTTTCTAGAATTGAAAAGAAAATGATGGAACTAGAAAATCAAAAGTTCGGAAAAAACGAAATAGAAGATGGAAAGAATTTTTCTCCGATAAGCCAATTCTTAACATCTCCCTGCTCTTGTTCTTGTCTTTTCTTCTTCTGTTCCTTGTGTATGCGTTAAGCCAAGGAGTAATTATGCACAGGCGTTGTAAACAAGACTAATTTTATAATTGACAAAAAGAACCCACGCGAGACAGTGACAACTGTTGTTGTAGTAGTGGTAAAGTAGTAGTTAGTAAGTTAACTAATTGATTGATTGGACACAAGGTCATATAACAACCTGTCCTCGTCGGTTCTTTCAAAAGAGGAAAAATGAAACTGCCGACTAATGAGATCAAAGTACCGGTCGGTCTGGAATTCCTGGTCGAGCTTTCATGGCATTTTATGAGATTTCTGCAAAGAGGGAAACTCATCAGAATATCAGTTAATTGGCACTTCTGTTCTTTTTTTTAGGGTTTGACAAAGAAGCAGCTTCCAGTCGACAGTAAAAATGGAGAATGGGAAAAATAGGATGGACGACCTGGAGAGTGTCGAGCTGAACCCATTGAGGAGAACTCGATTCCATGTTAATCGAGTCGACAGTATCGAAGGTAGAGCGAGTTTATTGGGCGAACAGGAATCCAGGAAATCTTTGAGGCACATGACGAGAGAGGCTTTACCAAGATTGGATAATTATAGGAACATTTTAAGCATCCAGGCTGCACACAGACCTTCATTAGATGAACTTCACGATCCCACTTTTCTCAATAAGGTGAATCGCAATAGTTTTTATCTCGCTTCGTTATCGACTCTTTCGAAGGGAAAAAAATTTCTAGTAATTTTCTTTTTTTTTGTAGATTGTTTCAGCTCAATTTGAGACTAATAGTAATTTTTTAAAATCCACCAAAATTGTATAGAAAAAATAACAAAGAGTTCAGAGAGAAATTTCAATTTTGTCTGAATTGTCCGAATGTCGAGAACTTTTGCGTTCTTCGAGTTTCGGTGTTCAATTCGAAGAAGAGAGAAATTTTTTCTTCGAAAGCAATCACCTTTAATTACAAATTGTTCAAAAACCAACAAAAGTATTAGATAAAACAATTTTCAGTATTTCTGATAAAAAAAATTTCAACGATTAACACTTTTGATCCATTTCCAAAACAATGCGGGCTGATTCGATTGAACTTTTTTGACCCCGTAAATTGAATTCGTTTTCAAGCTTGGGTTAAAATAAACGACCCTCACGTATGTGGCTAATTGAGACACATCAAAGATGAAAATGACGAATCCTCTTAGCACTTATTCCTACGAGTCTCGAAGAAACACTCGAAGAGGCTTTCCGAAGAAAATTTCTCCTTTCGCTCGAAACCAAGTACCGACTTGTTTAAAAATGAAATTCCACAAAATTTGTCGATATCGAGAATCCAATTATTTACATAGACAATTCTGGGGAACTCGATTCGACAAAATTAGGTGGAGATCAATATCGAACTTTCCCTGCGACTCGGTCGCACTGTTTTACTCGAAAACGCATCTGTTTGCTTTTCCTGTCGGGCTGCTGGAATTATATAAATTTACGGTCTCTAAACCGCATAACATTGTACTTGCAATTGTATTCTCAAACAGCGACCCTGACAATGATCCAAAATAGGGACACGTTATAAAGTGTGCGTTAAGCATCAGTTATCATTGTTACATCACTGTAAGTGGCTCCCGGAACAAGCCGACATAGAATGACCATCTATATCTCACCCAGACTTTATAACAATCCCGAAAGCAATTTCAAGAAAATGTCACAGAACCGCTGCAGTCCAAAATGCACCCCTTGGAAAATCCTACAACTGCAGCAATTGAACGATCCCTGGAGTAATTTTCCAAATTCCAAAAAAAAAATTGTTCAAGCTCAAATAATGATTTTTAATTAATTGTGAATTTTTAATTAAGGGTTTTAATTAATTGCAGGATTCCGGCACCCACACTTTGCCGCTGACCCACGGAAAGGAACCACTGGTAACGTCTGCCGTGAAATTCGGATGGATCCAAGGAGTGCTGATGCGATGTCTGCTGAACATTTGGGGCGTGATGCTTTTCCTGCGGCTTTCCTGGGTCGTGGCCCAGGCCGGCATTGGTAAGGAAATCCGTGCAGTTTCTCTTCCATTGTTCCCGTTCAATCTAGTTTAAATCCCATCCATTCATTTCAATACGACTTAATGGCATTTTTTAATCAGACGTAATTTCCATAATCTTCTTATCCGCGTGCAACTGCTCGTGATTGAATCTCCGCGAAATTAGATGACAAAACCTCCGATTGTGAGGCTCAGGAAAAAAAATAAAGATAAGAATCAAATGCCTTCCAGTTGAAACTAAAACCGACCGGTTTCTTCCAGGAGAGGCCCTGCTGCTGATCCTCACGACCACGGTGGTGACGACGATAACGTCCCTGTCGATGTCCGCCATCAGTACCAATGGATTGATCAAAGGAGGTGATCATCTTTTTGCGCCCTCGTTGGCCCCCCACGGTCGTTAATCTCGCGTTCGATTTCCAGGTGGGACCTATTACATGATTTCGAGATCCCTGGGACCGGAATTCGGCGGGTCCATCGGCCTGATCTTCTCCCTGGCCAACGCAGTGGCCTGTTCCATGTACGTGGTGGGCTTCTGCGAGAGCATGGTGGACTGTCTGAAATCCAATGGCCTCTGCATCGTGGACTGCGATAACACCGATATTCGAATCATCGGATGCGTCACAATAGTGCTGCTGCTGGCGATCGTCATGATCGGTATGGAATGGGAAGCCAAGGCGCAATTCGCTTTGCTGATCATCCTCCTATTGGCCATCATGGATTTCCTGATCGGTACCTTTCTCGGGCCCAAGAACGACCTGGAACGGGCCAAGGGTTTCATCGGCTACAATGGTGAGGAAATGGCCCCGATTTTTTTTTTTATTTAGGAAGGTGTCGAAAGGCACCTTTTGGAATTTTAATATTTAAATTTAATTATTTTCGAGGTTTAATTTCATCTTTTTTTGAAACCCACAAACCGGAGGTGCTCGGTAGAGCAATTATGATCCTTTAAAAAATTTGAAATTAATTTTAAAAAACTATTTTTATTATAATTCTATATTTTTGCTTTTGGATTGGACGAATCCCGTGGGAAGTGCATTTTATTTGTCGTTTCCAAATTTCCAGCCGAGCTTTTCAAGGAGAACTTCTACCCGGATTATCGGTACAGCGAGGGAACGGAGCACAATTTTTTCTCGGTCTTGGCGATTTTTTTCCCGGCAGCTACGGGGATTCTCGCGGGTGCCAACATCTCCGGGGACTTGAAGGTACGATTTTCGTGGCCACTTTCGGTACCGATATTTTATAAACGATTTTTTTCTTCCACAGGATCCCCAATCGGCGATACCAAAAGGCACCCTTCTGGCGATTTTGATCACCACCGTGTCCTACATCGCCATGGCACTGATGGTCGGTGGGACCGTAATGAGACAAGCTTCCGGCAACGTCACCGATTTGATGACCTCGGCCATTTCCAATGCCTCCTCGTGGGCTTTCAACGAGACCTCGATCGATGAAACTCTCCAGGACAATTCCACGAGTCCCAGTTTCGTGCCCGAACGCAACTGGAGCGTTTACGGGACGGATTTCAACTGTTTCCCGAATTGCACCTATGGGGGTCATAACAGTTTCCAGGTGTGTTATTTTGTTCCTGGAAGATGATCCCCAGATGTTTTTTTTAATATTCGTGTTTTTTGTTCAGGTAATCGAGTTGGTGTCAGCATTTGGGCCCTTCATATACGCGGGATGCTTCGCGGCGACGCTTTCGAGTGCGTTAGCGTCTTTGGTTTCCGCCCCGAAGGTGTTTCAGGCGCTGTGCCTGGATAAGTTGTACCCTGGAATCGAATGGTTCAGTGGAGAAAAGGACAAGGAGCCGGTCCGAGGGTACCTCTTAACGTTCGTCATCGCTGTTGGATTTATTTTAATTGGTAAGAGTGACGTAATTAGAATTTAATTGAAAACTTTTATCGAATTAGGTGTAAAGAAAGTATTGTTATACATAATTTTTTATACCTGATTTTTTAATTAATAATATTTAATTTTATTAAATAATAATAGCAATTTCTATTAATTTTCTATTAATTAATGCCAGGGTTTAATATCAGCGATTTATTATAATTAGAATTTAATTGAAAACGTTATTCAAATTAGGTGTAAAAAAATTTTATAATACATAATTTTTTGACACCTGATATTTTAATTGATAATATTTAATATTATTATATAATAGCAATTTCCATTCGTTTTCAATTAATGCCTGAATCAATGTGAAGTAATTTAAATAATTAATGTGCACTAACAATATGAAATTCAATTAATTTCTATTTATTTACTATCGTTTTACTCAATTTCTATGATTGTAATTAATAAAAATAAATAAAATTAATTGCATCATATTAAAAAAAAATTATGTAAAACATTATAGAAAAAAAAATAATTTATATTAAAATAATTTATATTAAGAAAAATGCACCGATAGTAATTCAATAAAAATTCATTGATGCGATATTGTTATTGTAAATTAATTAATATAATCATTTCTCCTTCTTTGCTACACTAATTAACACCTAACCCGGTAATTTCTTTTTTTCTTTCTCAGGGGAACTGAACGCGATCGCGCCGTTGATCTCAAATTTCTTCTTGGCTGCCTACACTCTCATCAATTTCAGTACATTTCACGCATCTTTGGCGAAACCAATTGGATGGCGCCCCACTTTCAAGGTAAATCAACCAAAAACCATTACCGAAGCGATGGATTTACTCATTAGCAACAATTAGCGATTCATTCGTTCATTAATTCCTCTTCTCCTTTGATTCCAGTATTACAACATGTGGCTGAGCCTTACGGGGGCGATTCTGTGCGTGGCCGTGATGTTCCTGATCTCATGGTGGACCGCCCTGATCACGCTGTCCGTCGTCTTGGCGCTTTATCTCATAGTGTCTTATCGCAAACCCGGTGAGTCGATAGCCCGAGGCGCGATATTTTAATTAGCGATCCAATTGGTCCCAATTATTTACCACCTTCTGCTGCTTCGTTTTTCATTTTTGGCGAGCTCCGGGTACTCGTTAGCGAAGTTTCTCTAATTAAAAAAAACACTTTCAGATGTGAATTGGGGCTCGACGACACAAGCGCAGACTTACAAGAGCGCCCTGACCGCGGTGCAACAATTGGACCGGGTGGAGGAACACGTGAAGAATTACCGACCCCAATTGTTGGTCCTCAGCGGGGCACCCACGGTGAGGCCCTCGTTGATCGACTTCGCCCATCAGATCAGCAAGAATCACAGTTTACTTATTTCCGGTCACATCGTCGAGGTAATTTTTCCCCCATATTTTTTTCTTTTCCCAATTTTTCACGCTAATTTAATTTTTTTCTTTTTCACGCTAATTTTATTTTTTTCTTTTTCACGCGAATTTTATTTTTTTTATTTTTCACGCTAATTTTATTTTTTTCTTTTTCACACTAATTTTCTTTTTTTCTTTTTTTCTTTTTCACGCTAATTTTATTTTTTTATTTTTCAACAGAGTCCGTTGAGTTACAAGACACGAGCTTCCATGGTCTCGAAGTACACCGCCTGGTTTCGCGCCAACAAACTCAAGGCCTTCTACTCGCTGGTGGACGGTGCGAATTTCCAGGACGGCGCGACCTCGCTCCTGCAGTCGTCCGGTCTGGGAAAGCTCAGGCCCAACATACTGCTGATGGGCTACAAACAGGATTGGGCCACTTGTCCCAAGGAAAACCGTAACATGTACTTCAACATTATGCAGTAAGTGCATAATCTCGTTTCTTTCCATGCACCATTTTCTGCCTCTTCGTCGGGGGCCAAATGCTTTCAGCAGTTGACTAATCTCCTGTTATCTGCTTGCAGCAAAGCACTTGATATGCACATAGCCGTTGCTCTGTTACGTGTCAGCGAAGGTTTGGATTTCAGTAGTATCGTGGAAGACATAGAAGAGCACAAGAAAGGCACGACTTCCACCAGTATACGTGCAAATCAAAGCTTCTCTCAGCTGAGTCAAGGTATTCACCTCTTTATCCTATTCGTATTCATGCGGGCTTAAGTGCACTTTCCCCAGTCCTAGATTTTTTGTTTTTTTGTGATGAAATCGCATCCCAAGACGTGGACAATTTTTCCTCCTTTCGTAGAAGGAGCAAAAAATTTTAATGAAAATTACCTTCGAATATAAATATGTTGAATTAACACTATGCCGTCCGGTGGCACCACGTTGGTGCCATGCGAAAACTCTCGGCCAAGCGCCGCTGGCACCAGGATGGTGCCACGCGAAAACTTTCGAGGAAGCCTCGGTGGCACCACGTTGGTGCCATTGGAAAATTATTGGCCAAGCGCCGCTGGCACCACGTTGGTGTCGTACCCAAAGATTTATACCGGCGCCAAACGAAAGAATCCCTATCAAAATGAAAATTAATTATCCACCAATTTTACAGCCAGCAGCTCGTCGGATATTTCGATGCCGGGAAGCCCGACCCCGAGACGCTCGAAGGCCGTCAACGAGTACCCAAATCCAACATCCTCTCCGTCGTCGGAGGAGCGACGCGACCCTCGACAGGATCTTACAGCCTCGCCGGTCCCGAAGGATCTTTCGAATATAGTCACGAAGTTCCAGAAGAAACAGAAAAAGGGGACGATCGACGTCTGGTGGTTGTACGACGACGGAGGATTGACCCTGCTCTTGCCCTATATCATAAGCACGAGACGGAATTGGTCCAACAGTAAATTGCGCGTTTTTGCTTTGGCCAATAGACACTCGGAACTCGAGTACGAACAGCGGAAGTGAGTTTAACTAATTTTTTTCTTTTCGAACTCAAAAAACCAAATTTTATTAATTTCCTGGAATTTATAAATTTATAAATTCAAAATTTTTTCATTTCCTTTGGGAAGGTAAATTCCCTAAAATTCTTAAATTTTCGCAATTTTCCTAAAACTACTTTTTTTTTAAATCAAATTACTAAAATTACATTTTTCTCTAGAATTTTCAAATTTTGACATTTACTTTTTTGACATTATTTTTTTGTTCGAACTCAAAAACCCAAATTTTATTAATTTCCTGGGATTTATTATTTATATAATTTCCTCAAAAATAAGAATTGTATTTATTAGCATTATTATTTTTTTTTGTTCAATTATTTTCCTGGAAATCGATATTCCCAGGATTCGAAATCCCACATTTGCTAGGTTTCTTATTTTTAATTAATTAATTTTTTTTCGTAGCATGGCGAGTCTATTGTCGAAGTTTCGAATAGACTACTCGGCACTTAAAGTGATTCCCGATATTTCCAAACCGGCCGAATCGAGGACGAAGTCCTTCTTCGATTTGCTGATCGCCGATTTTCAAGAAACTGCCAATCAACCCAAGGGAGGACCCGGAGGCGAAGACAGCGGTGGAGGCGACGATGGTGAGAACTCCCTACGATAAATTAAATCCAATTTCCTGCGTTCTAATAATAATAATAATAATAATAATAATAATAATAATAATAATAATAATAATTCCGATAATCAGAAATCGGCGTAAATTTCGAGCCAAAGTCGAATCTGTAGAATCGCGAAAATGCTGAAAAAAAAATGGGAAATTTCCGGATAAAAAATTCCATTCAAGAAAAAATAGGGTTTTGGAAGTTTAAGGAATTTTTACAATTTTTACAATTTACGGAAACTTGGAGAAAAAAGAAAATTTTGATAAACCCGATTTTCGCCTTAATTCTAGGTGGAAATTCCGACCTGATCAAAGAATCCGAGCTTCTGGCCATGAAGGAGAAGACAAACCGGCACTTGCGATTGCGGGAGCTGCTGCTGGAGAATTCCATGGAGGCGAACTTGGTTGTCATGTGAGTCGGCTTTGTTTGGAAACTCTATCCTTTTTTTTTTATAAGCACGCGTGTAGATTTTTTTTTATTAAAGAAAACTACTTATTTTTTTTCCCCCGGTGCTCGAATTACCGTTTCCCTCCCTTTTAACGGCCAATTGCCATTCCAGGACATTGCCGATGCCCAGGAAGGGTGCGGTTTCCGCGCCGCTGTACATGGCTTGGCTGGAAACACTTACGAGGGACATGCCACCGTTTTTACTCGTCCGAGGGAACCACACTTCGGTTTTAACATTTTATTCCTAAGGATTTCCGAAGACCAAAATTGAATTGTACAAATCAAGAGGAAGAAGAAGGAGAAGAAGAAGAATGGATGAATGAGTGGACGAATGAATGAATGAACCGAAAATTTTTATTTAATGAAAATTAAGGACAATATCGGGTCAAAGGTAGCAATAATAATAATAATAGGAATCCCGATGATCAGAAATCAGCCTAAATTTCGAGTCAAAATCTAATCTTTAGAATCGAGAAAATGCTGGAAACATTGGGGAATTTCCGGGTAAAAAATTCCAGTTAAGAAAAAATAGGGTTTTGGGAATTTTAAGAATTTTCTACAATTTTTGGAAATTTTACGAATAAGAATATCTTTAGAATCGAGAAAATACTGGAAAAATTGGGAAATTTCCGGGTAAAAAATTCCATTAAAGAAAAAAAATAGGTATTTGGGAGTTTCAAGAATTTTCTACAATTTTTGGAAATTTTACGAATAAGAATATCTTTAGAATCGACAAAATGCTGAAAAAATTGAGGAATTTGCGGGTAAAAAATTCCATCAAAGAAAAAACAGGGTTTTGGAAGTTTAAGGAATTTTTACAATTTTTACAATTTACGGAAATTTGGGGGAAAAAAGATTTTATAAAATAGAGACGATTTCTGAGACAGAAAAAAATCGAAATCGCCGTCCATGATAAAACAAAAGTACCAAATCGTATTCAGACGCGAATCGAGACGAATGAATGAATGAATGGATTAATTAATTAATTAATTAATGATAATTGTACCGGTACAATTAATTAATAATTATTTCAACGAACGCTACATTCAGTTCTTACGCTTCTGGGTGCAAGTAAAACAAGAATTGGCATTTAGGTCAATTTCGATCTAAAGCCAATTCTATCGTTGCAAATTTGAGATCGCTGCCCGGGAGATCGCTGTGTTCAAAAAAAAAAAAAGATCGATTTAAGTTTCATATTTAACAAGTATTAGTTTATCGGAAGCCAACGATTTTTAGGTTCATCAATACTTTTGCTTTCCCCCCTCTATATTATTACTTAATTAGAATAAGAGTTGAGCGAACTTCAAAGAAATATTCAAATCAACGAGGTATAGATAGACCTGTATTTTTATACACAGACGAAATTATTTGATAATTGATAACCGATGAAATAAATATCTTTGATGCTGTCAAAGGTAGAAAAAGTAGAGCGCGTGTTTTCAACTCTCCGCTGACGTCTGCCAGCTTCCTAAAAATTCAGAGCTTATCCTGAAACCCATTATTATTATTATTATTATTACTATTATTATTGTTATTACTATTATTATTATTATAAGACTTGACTGCGATCTTTTTTTTAGAATCCAAGTTTTCCAATTTTCTTATTTTACAATTTTTTTAAAAATTTTGCTAAACCCAGAATTCCGAAATTTCTGGGGCGAAATTTGCAAAAACAAAAAATATTTTCTAAGTTTTCCAATTTTCTTATTTTGCAATTTTAAAAATTTTGCCAAACCCAGAATTTCGAAACTTCTGGAGTTTGGGTACTTGCGAAATTTGCAAAAACAAGAAAATATTTAAAACCAAGAAAAAAGAAAAATGTGAAAGCAGCACTTGAAATTTGGATGAACACAAAAGTGCCGTGAAAAATATGTAACATGAATGGTCGCAAGTTATGTGTGTGAACAAGCAAGTGCCCTCAAGAGTCTCGTTTTCATTTTCTTTTCTTTCCAAGAAATTTTTCCGAGCCAATGTTGCCTTTGAATGTCAAAAGCACATATGCATGTCCGCAATGAAAGAAAACTTATGTACTCTTGGGGGCAGAGGAAAAGACGAACCGAAGTAGCTTGTGTGTAAGAAAGCCTGTAAAAGCGCGCATGTGTCAAATTTCCAGCTAGCGCGGAATCATATTTGAGAAACGGATTGATACCGCAGTTCAAATGTGAGCAAAGATCAGGCAACAAGTCCAATTTTCGAATTTTTTCGAATTTTCGGAAATTTCAATTCCGATTCTGAGATTTATTGATCAAGTATCGGTGACAAATATCCATTCAAAAATAGAAATTTGAGGAAAACGGAAATGAATTTTTAAAAAAATATCCGGTGATCCCCGAATTTCTAGAGAATTAATTGTGGGTCATTTTTCTTTATTAGTTAATTTTGGTTACGGTGGAACTCGAATTTTTGTCATTTTTAGTCAAACTTGAAACCGAGAAAAATTTCAGTTTCGTGGAAAATCAGAATTTTTTTTTTCTCGACAATTTCTTGTTATTCTATTTTTGAAGTCGGGGTTGAAATTTCCTGGAGCTAATTGAATTCTTTCTGTGACTTTTATTAACTACGAAATTGATCTCCTTCCAGATACGAAAGGAAGGAAGATAGGCGAGAGGAAGCTGCAAGTTCAACTCCGCAACCGCGAGATATCCACGGCAAAGTTGTCGCGGCGTATGCGTTTATCTTGGAGTTTACTATTTTTTTCTGGCAGTTTATCGGAACATCGAAACTTTATTATATATCCGGTGAGTCCTTGAAACATATATTTCCTGAATTAATGGGCTCATAAATTAACCAAAGTTCCTAAATTCTACCGGAATTGAAAATTTTCATGAAATTTCTCGCGGATCGCGAATTTCTAGTTATTTTTGCGAATTTGAGATTCCTAAAATTCAGAATCTCAAATTTTCTAGAACTTAAATTTCGCTGTTTTCCTGCAAATTGAATTTCCTAAATTTTACTGGATTTCCAAAAATTCAAGTTTCTGTAATTTAAAAATCGCCATTTCCTTTAGGAACCCAAATTTCCTTATTTTGTCTTATTTACAATTTCACCCAAGAATTTAAGTTTCGTGTTAACTCTTCTTCCTAAATTTTGGAAATATTCCCGAACCCCCAAAAATTCTCTGATAGAAATTTCGCAATTTTCCAAAAATTACTTTTTTATTTTATTAAATTACTAAAATTACATTTTTCTCTCGAATTTTCAAGTTTTTACATTATTGCCTTCCATTTGAAAATTCCCAAAAAAAAATTCTCCCTTCCTTCCGGGTTAAAACTCAAAATCTACCTAATTTTTGAAAATATTTCCGAATCCCCAAAAATCCTCTAATTAAAATTTCGGAATTTTCCTAAAATTACTTTTTTATTTTATTAAATTACTAAAATTACATTTTTCTCTCGAATTTTAAAATTTTAACATTATTACCTTGGACTTGAAAATTCCAAAAAGAAATCTCCTTTCCTTCCGGGTTAAAAATCAAAATCTACCTATTTTTTGAAAATATTCCTAAATCCCTAAAAATCCTCTAATTAAAATTTCGCGATTTTCCAAAAATTACTTTTTTATTTTATTAAATTACTAAAATTACATTTTTCTCTCGAAATTTCAAATTTTAACATTATTACCTTGGACTTGAAAATTCCAAAAAGAATTCTCCTTTCCTTCCGGGTTAAAAATCAAAATCTACCTAATTTTTGAAAATATTCCCAAAACCGCAAAAATCCTCTAATTAAAATTTCGCAATTTTCCTAAAATTACTTTTTTATTCTATTAAACTACTAAAATTACATTTTTCTCTATGAAATTATTAAAATTACATTTTTCTCTCGAATTTTCAAATTTTTACATTATCGCCTTGGATTTGAAAATTCCAAAAAAAAAATAAATAAAAATTCTTCTCCCCTTCCGCGTTAACTCTTCTTCCTAATTTTTGCAGATACGGTGAAACCCGATAACGCGGATACAAAGGGTGAAGTCAAGCGATGATGTCTCGTTTGGAATAATGAAACAACGGTGTTAATTACCAAAACCTCGCAATAATGGTAAGCTGTACCTACACACGAGTGGTAGAAGCCAGCATTCGCGAGACCTCCTTTTTCCTCTTTATTCCGGAAGAAAGAGGCGAGTAGTAGTCGAATGAATTCAAACTCTACACATTCGTCGGCACAAAAAAAAAAAGAAGTGCTTCTCTTCAACAACTTTTGTCGCTTGCATTAATTAGTTCATACAATTATTCCCAATGCGTCTAATGGAAATTTGTGACAAGCTATGCTTTTTCTCTCGCTTTACTCCACTTTTTCGTTGCCCGCCGTAAATTTCATTTTCTTTCATAGCCCAAGTCTTGAGTTTCACCGGTGCTGCCTCGGGTAATTTTTCAAGTTTCATTTAGATTTTTTTATTTTTATTTTTACTTGGCTTTTATTATTATTTCTATTATTATTATTATTATTATTATTATTATTATTATTCGAGTTAAAGTTGGCAAAAGGTATATACCGGATTTCCACTATTCAGAATTTTTATTTTTTTAAATTCATAAGGCACCGGAAAATTGTTCCAAAAAGTTCGAGAAAATGCGGAGCTTTCGAGCTTTTCAATGAGACTCTGGAAGAAAATTGCGAATTTTTGGAATGACAATTTTATTAAGTATTTTCCCTAAAAATGGGGAATTTTGGAAAAAAAGAATTTTCACGTTTCACAAGTCCTTTTCTTTCTGTTAAAAAAAATTCGTAGAATTGGGAAAAATTTAGCCAGAGAATTCTAGCAAAGCTCATTCGAAAGCTCAGATTCCAAGCTTTGAAATTCTTTTTTTACTAAATTTTTCACTTTTAGGGAATATTTATTAGGAATTTTTCAAATGGAATAAAAGTTTTCCCGGAAAATGGGGTTGAAAAGGGGAGGTTTTGAGCTTCTTAATGAGAAAGAAAATTACAAATTTCTGGAATTCCTAACATTAAAAAAATTCTATGAAAGCTCATTGGAAAACTCAGATTCCAGGTTTTTAAATTCCTTTTTTTCCAAAATTCCCCATTTTTAATGAAAATACTTAATAAATTTCCAAAGTGGAATGAGATTTTTTTTTTCTAAAAAAATGGGGCTGAAATTTGCCACAGAAAAGCTTTATCGGAGCACAGATTCCAGGCTTTTAAATTTCTTTTTTTTTTTTTCAAAATTCCCTATTTTGGGGGAAAATACTTAATAAATTTCCAAAGTGGAATGATATTTTTTTTTCCTAAAAAAATGGGGCTAAAATTTGCCACAGAAAAGCTCCATCGAAGCACAGGTTCCAGACTTTTAAATTCCTTTTTTTTCCAAAATTCCCCATTTTTGGGAAAAATAATTAATTTCCAAAGTGGAATGAGATTTTGGGGTGGGGGTGTATCTATTTAAAAAAAAATTCCTGACTCAAGAGCCCTTTGCTGACTGGACCGAAACGCTCCGACGAAGTGGGAGGATTGCTTTTTTTTTCTCCAAAGCAATAAAAAGAAAATACCGTGTTCTCTTAATAGGCTTCAACTTCCCTTCAGCCCCTTTGTCCGCCTCTCGCTCTCTCTCTCATCAATCTTTTCATGACAACTCGAGACACCTCTGTGCGTGTCGTCACCAAAGCAACACTTCAAGTGCACTCCTTTATTAAAGAACTTTTGCGGCTCTTAATTGTAGGAACAAAGCGCACCCTCGCATTCGATTATTTTAATCGAATTTTTCTTTTTTTTATCTCACTCTTCCCCCCCCCCCCCCCCAAAAAAAATTCCCTGAATTTTATTTTCCCTAATTTCCCCCAAAGGAAAATTAGTAATTGATTATCAATCCGTCAGACTTGGGAATTCCATCCCGAGTTGGGTGCCCAAAAAAAAAAGAAAAAAAATTCCAATTACTCAATTTCTCTTATCAATTCGATAAGAAATTACGTATTTCGAATCCAACGAGAGATAATTCATTGTTGCAGGATTTCCCAAATGCGTAAATGCGAGGAAAAAAAATACTACCGGCGATTCGATAACCATGAGGACGGTGGGCGTCTGCCGGGAGGGCCACGGGACGTCTGGGAAAAATGCCTGAGAGTGAGGAATGAAAAATGACCACCGGCTCGCTCTTGGCTTGGCTGACCGTTCTCCTGACCGCGACCATGAGGAGGCCGGGCACCAGCTCGCTCATCACCGGGCACGGGCCCTCGGCGCGGGTCGAGGGCGATTTCATCGTGGGAGCGCTCTTCAGCGTCCACGACCCGCCCAAGGGCGACAAGGGTGCGCTGGTCTGCGGGCCCATACGCGAGGTTTACGGGATCCAGCGCGTGGAGACCGCCCTGATCACCCTCGACGAGATCAACAGGAACACGGAGATCCTACCGGGGGTAACCCTGGGCCTGGAGGTGCGCGATTCCTGCTGGTCGGCCCCCGTGGCCTTGCGACAGAGCATCGAGCTCGTGCGGGACGCCATCACGCCTTCGGGGAACCCCGTGGGCACCGGGACCAACCTGGACCTCGTGGCCGCTGCCATGTGTCTGGTGAACTCCACCAAGGTAGATATCCGCCAGACTTCGTGGAGATTCTTGTAGAATTGAAAAAAAAAAAAAAAAAAAAAAAAATTGTAATGCGGTTTTCGATTTTTTTTTTCCAGAAAGAAGTGCCGACCAAGGCCCCGTTGATAGCGGTCGTGGGCCCCGGGTCCAGTTCGGTGGCGGTGCAAGTGCAGAATCTGCTGCAGTTGTTCTCCATCCCCCAGGTATGCATGGATTTGAGGAGGGGGTTGAGATTAGGGTCCGGTATGTTACGGTTCCAGGGTGTAAAAATAGAAGGAGGCGACGAGAGGAGGTGCGAGATTGCACTCGAGTTCTAACACTTGTGTGATTCCAGATAGGATATTCCTCGACATCGAGAGATCTGAGCGACAAAAGCAGATACTCAACGTTTCTCCGTGTAGTGCCCTCGGATTACTATCAGGCGCAGCTACTCGTGGATTTGGTGAGACACTTCAATTGGACCTACGTCTCCATCGTCAACACGGATGGTAATTATTCTTTCGCCGGATGCTTTGGGTGTCGTTGCGATCGATCGCCTGGAAATTCAAGTCCCGTTAGGTTTCGATTCCAGTCCCACGAGTTTCCAAATTCCAAATTTCGAAAATTAGTGGATGTCGATTTCTAGCAATTTTTCATGGAAATTGATTTTTGATTGTCATGGAAATCGATTTCGAATTCTATTGAAATGGGTCAGCTTTAATTTTCGAAAAAAAAAATCTGACGAATTTTAATTTTTCGCCTGGATCCACTCCCCCCCCCCCCCCCCCCCCTGGAAAAAGGAAGTTTCGAGCTTCTCTGATCAGAAATCTAAAATTTCCAATCAAGATCAATTTCAATAACCATTATTTTTGAATTTTAATTAATTTCAGCTCCAATTTTTGAAAAAAAATTGGGCAATTTCAAATTTTTGGCCTGGATCCACTCCCCTCTTTTTTTTCTGGAAAAACGAATTTTCGAGCTTCTGTAGCCCAAGATCTCAAATTTCCAATAAAAATTAATTTCAATTCCCATTATTTTTGAATTGGAATTAATTTCAGCTCCAATTTTTGCAAAAAATGGGCAATTTGAAATTTTTACCTGAATCCACTCCCCTCGTTTTTTCTGGAAAAAAGAATTTTCAAGCTTCCGTGGCCCAAAATCTCAAATTTTCAATCAAAATCAATTTCGAATCCCAATATTTTTGAATCTGAATTAATTTCAGCTTCACTTAAAAAAAAATCCGGGAAATTTCAAAATTTCGCCTGGATCCACTCTCCTCTTTTTTTAAAAATAAGTTTCGAGCTTCTGTGGCCCAAAATTTCACGTTTTCCATGGGAAATTTCTGTCCCGAAATTTATCTCTAATACCACGAAGATATTGGACCCCGTGGAGTGCCCGTATCGATATCGAGTGCCATTTAGCACGGAAATTTTCCCAATAAAACCCGGTGGTTATTAAATCCTGTCGGTTCGCGGCCGAACGGTGTTGTTATCTGGTGGAAAAGCGGAATTGAGGGCTTGAATAATAATAAAAAGTGGGAAGAAAAACACGTGGGCACTTAACGTTTAATCTTTGGCAGACGTTGGTCGCGATAACAGGGCTGAGGTGGATCCGCTAATGGAATTGGCTTCTCCACACCCTGGATTCCATCCTCTATGGCTCTTTCTCACGCTTAAATCGAAATACGTATGTACGTTCCTTCCTCGCTTCGCAGCGATTCTTCATAGACTCGCTGAGAACCCGGTAGTCGTACTGTACGTCATTAGTTGCCGGGTAGATTTTCATTTGTACCCACTCGAATTAATCCAGTCAATGTGCCGGTGAGGTGCATCTGCATCCTCGGAAAGGGAATTCAAATGCATCCGGCAGACTGGAAGGAGATATTCGGTTCCGCATGCAATAATTTATCGACCTCTTGCGTTTCCACGCATTTATTTCCTCCTTCATTAATTTCCTCCAGTCGTTCCCCTTTTTCGACTCGAGCTGATTTGTTTTTACTCCCTTCGAAAAGAGGATCGATGGTGCATCGAGTCTTCCGAGATGCATCGAATAAGATCAGGGCCAATGTTGCATCTTATCGAAGCAAGATCGCAGTTGTTTGAATTTCAGAAAAATCTGTAGTCGAGAGCTTCTTCTTCGACTCGAGCTGATTTTTTTTCCTCCTTTCGAAGAAAAGGATCGATGGTGCATCGAATCTTCTGAGATGCATCGAATAAGATCAGGGCCAATGTTGTATCTTTTCGTAGCAAGATCGCAGTCGTTTGAATTTCAGAAAAATCTGTAGTCGAGAGGTTCCTTTTCGACTCGAGCTGATTTTTTTTCCTCCTTTCGAAAAAAGGATCGATGGTGCATCGAATCTTCTGAGATGCATCGAATAAGATCAGGGCCGATGTTGCATCTTATCGAAGCAAGGTCGCAGTCGATCGAGTTTCAGGAAAATCTGTGGTCGAGAGGTTTTCGCTTCGAAGCAGCTATGAGGTCTCTTGGAACCCATCCAGAAGTTGCTTAATGGGAAAACAGCTCCTGAGAAAACAGAAAGATAAAAAATTGAGATGGATTAGGAAAACAAAGCGAGGAAATAGAATTTTGATGAATCGTTCGAAGTCTATTTCAGATTTTTCTTCGTGGAAATAATATGGAGTGCACTAATTTTCCCGCAACACCCTTGAAGTTTCTTAATTACTTTCGGTATATTTTTGGACGCACGAGTTCGCGTGTGTTTTTTACGGGGTCACACCTAGCCTCGGCTGAATTTTCCCCTTTTCCTACTTTTTTCATTATGTAAACACCTCGTTTTCTCTATGTTGATTAAAACGAAATGTTACGAGAGATTAAAGAGAAGCAGCCACTTCAAGTTCCTCTTTTCCTGATATACGCTTTTCTGGTGTGTGTGTGTGTGTGTGTGTGTATTTACATGCACGGGAAAAAATAGAATCTTGTTAATTAATTTCTCGCATATAGGCTATTCACATATTTTTTGAAATACCCACATATTCAATTTCATCTTCCTCCGCAGCTTCACGAGTGTTTGCCACTAATAGTTGTATTCGGTTTCGATTTAAACTGTTATTCATTTCAATTCCAATCGATTTTGTCTCTTACAAAATTTCGTTCGGTATCAATTTGAAATTTTGTTAATTAAAATGCGAATCAATTTCAGATACTATCAATTTCCAATTAAAATAGTTTTATAATTTATTTTAAATACTGTTAATTTTGTATTGATTTCGATTTCAGCTGCTGTTAATTTCCATTCGACTCGATTTCGAATTTCCATTATGAATTTCCATTCGATATCAATTTTCGAAATTTGTAAATTAAAATCCAAGCTAATTTGAAATCCTAGGACTTTCCAATTAAAATTAATTATAATATATTTATAAAATCGTGTTAAAATTTCAAGTCGACTTCGATTTCAGCGACTATTAATTTTCATTCGACTCAACTTTGAATCTTATTAATATCCATTCGACTCGATTTCGAATTTCCGTTATGAATTTCCATTCGATATCAATTTTCGAAATTTGTAAATTAAAATCCAAGTCATTTTGAAATCCTAGGATTTTCCAATTAAAATTAATTATAATATATTTATAAAATGGTGTTAAAATTTCAAGTCGACTTCGATTTCAGCGACTATTAATTTTCATTCGACTCGACTTTGAATCTTATTGATTTCCATTCGACTCGACTTTGAATCTTATTAATTTCCAATCGACTAGACTTTGAATCTCATTTGATTTCCATTCGACATCGATCCCAAATTCTTTCCCAATCGAGCTTCGCTTCGAACCCTACAAATTTTCAGCCCGAAATTGTCTCGATAAACAATATTAATATCTTTCTCTCGACTTACAGAGAACTACGGACAAAGCGGAATGCAGGCATTCCGCGAAGTGGCTGAAAAGTTCGGAGTGTGTGTGGCTCGAGAAGACTCGATCTTATCAACAGCGAGTGACTCGGCATTCGATGCAGTCGTCACGAACCTGCACCAGGACCACGCAGCGAACGTCGTCGTCTGTTTCTGCGAGGGCATGACAGTAAGGGGGTTGTTGAAAGCAGCCCGAAGGTTGAACCTTACAGGGCGCTTTCTTTTTATTGGAAGGCAAGTGAAAGGTACAAGCGTGTGGGTGGTAAACGCTGGTGGCACAAACTCACCCCTTTCTTTCTACCTCGGGGCCGTTTTCACGGGTCGCAGAGAAAGCTTCGCGGATAAAGGACGGAGGGAAACATAAAAGTCTCGTGTCTCGTTACTGCTGGAAACATGTTAAACAGAAAAAAGGCGGTGCAGAGCCGGGGGTTGAAGTAAACAGATTCCAGTTCTGCTTTCTTACTTGTTTCAAACGTTATTAAAAAAAAAAAGCGCCGTCTTTTTTCGTTTCGCGGCTCTTATATCTCTCGCGCGATTCATTTTCCAGCCCCATCGTTCCAAATGAAATGAGAGCGATAAGAGGGATGATTGTTGCTCGGTTGGCTGCATAAAGTGGGCGAAGAAACGGAAACTTGTTACAGACAGGAAGACGAACACCGCTAACTTCCATCCTTCCGTTTCTATCATGCCGAAGGAATTCGCAGCGCTTTTTTATTCGATTATAACGCGTAGAAGTAACACAGTTTTCTCCGAGATTTCTCCTTTTATATTCAATCCCCCCGGATACGAAGTTTTATTAGTTGGTATGTAGGTCGGGAATTAATCTAGGGGGGGTTTCGTTCTCGTTAACGGCAGATAATTAATTCTAAGTTGGAATTGAAATCTTCGGGAAAAATTCTGGGGCTGGAAATTTATTGTATTAGCAACCCTCATATTTTTTTTACACCCTTCCTGAGCAACTTGGGTCGGTTTTAAGCGCGTTAGCAATTTTTTTTCTCGCTATTCTGGGATTTTGGAAAATTTAAGAAAATTCTGAAGTGATTCTTATTTTTTTGTTATGATTAATTTATGTTTGTTAAAGTATCTAATTTTTAGGGCAAATGCCTCAAAGCTTTGCAGTAAAAATAATAAATTTGGAAATTTGGATAATAATGAGGGGGAAAATTGTGCAAAAAAATTGAAATTAAATTCAAATCGAAAAGTACCAATTTCCAGTTGGTATCGATTTGAAATTCAATTTAATTCCAGTTATTATTAATTTCCCATTAAAATCAATTAGAATATATTTAAAAAGTTGGTAAAATTGAGCCAAATTGAATTCAGCTGCTGTTAAAAATTCAATTCGAACCGATCTCGAGTCCCACCAAATTTTCATT
Source organism: Gasteruption jaculator (assembly GCA_949825005.1). Lineage (NCBI taxonomy): Eukaryota > Metazoa > Arthropoda > Insecta > Hymenoptera > Gasteruptiidae > Gasteruption > Gasteruption jaculator. The sequence continues at coordinate 12,446,989 of OX463766.1, forward strand.
CGGTATCGACTAATTTATCCTTCGCTATTCTGGATCCTTGATAAATAAGAAAAATATTCTCCTTAATTTTCTCTCGACTTAATTGGCCCAGGTTGTCGACGAAGGGCTTCGATACCATCTATTTTAAATATTTTCTGATTTTTCTTCCAGCGACGGATGGGCAGACCGAGTGGAAGTGGTTCGAGCCTACGAGAACGAAGCCTGGGGTAGCTTGTCCATCCGGATACACTCCCCGTACAGCTCCAAGTTCGACGATCACTATTTTTCCCTTCGACCTTTCCAGAACCCTCGGAATCCTTGGTTCGAAGAGTTTTGGCAACGAAGGTTCAAGTGTTCGCTGAAAAGGAACCACTCGAGCGAATTCGTGGAAAGGATCTCTCGAGGGATCTCCGATCACGAGAAAATTTGTACCGGTGAGACGAGCGAAGGGAGAAAATGGAATAGAATCGAATGGAATCGCATTTGAGTCCACTGACAGGCAAATGCGATTCTCGATTTCCAATCTGTTACATCTTGATAGAAACGGCCGCATTCCAAAGGCCTTTCAAGCCACTGAAATGCAAAGTAACGACGAACCTTTTGTGAAGAAACGTTTTCATCGACTTTCTTCCTTCTATTCCAGGAGAGGAGAAGTTATCGGAACGCTACGGACAGGACCCGAAGATGTCCTTTGTCATGAAATCATTCTGGGTTATCGCTCATGGCTTGCACGGGATGCTGGAGGATGTGTGCGGTAGGAATTACAATGGTACCTGCAAAGCCATGTATCCATTCAACGCCACTGTTTTTAAGGTATATCGAAAATTGGGGAGGAAATTTGCTTTAGGCTTTTTTGGTCACCGGGTTTTTTTTTTGAGGATATCCTTCATTCAAGAGAATTCAAAAATTTTAATTGGGAGCTTAATTATGTTATTTTACAATTGGAACAATTATAATTATTTTAATTATTACGGTTGTTGTAATTGTAACAATTGTAATTATTAAAATTGAACGAGCAATTCCTGGAAATTAAAAAAAAATTTTTTTATTTTTATTTTCTGATAAAAAACAGGAGGAAATTTCTTTCTTTTTTATTTCACTATAACTATAAATTTTCTATTTTCTCTTTATGAAGCAGATATAAAATAGAAAATTGTATATATTTTTGGGGAAATTGTCACAAATAAATCGAAAAAAAATTCAGAATAGAAATTTTCTAAAGATAGAATTTTTTTTCCCAAAACAGAATCATCTGATGAACGTGAGTTTCGCCTTCGAGGACGAGGACGTCGAATTCGACCGTCGAGGAGACCCTCCTGGCAGGTCGGTGCGTACTGTTGTAACAACAATTCGAGCGATCCCTTTTTTAATAATTCAAAATTTAAAAAAGAAAATTTATTACCTATTAATTTATATTAAATTTTCAGGTACGAGATCCTCAACTACCAGCTGCTCTCCAACGGCTCCTACGGCTACGTCCAAATTGGAGAATGGAACAACGGCACCCTTTCGTTCTCCGGTTATCCACAATCCCGAATCGACGATAGCAATAATGGCACTAACGTCAATAGTAACTTCAACGAGGGCCTCGTCGAAAGCGTCTGCTCGAGGCCTTGTCCTCCTGGATATTATAAGGTAATTTGTATCAGAGATTCCTCAGCTGGAGCTGGAATTTTTCTGGATGGAAATTTCCTTCCACTTTCAATGGAAAAAATTTATCCTCTTTCCAAATTTCTAAATTTCCAAGTTTCCAAATTTCCAAGTTTTTAAATTTCCAAGTTTGCAAATTTCCAGAATTCCAAATTTCTAAAATTCCAAATTTCCAAGTTTTCATATTTCCAAATTTTCAAGTTTCCAAGTTTTCAAATTTCCAAAGTTCTAAAATTCCAAATTTCCGAATGTCTAAATTTCCAAATTTTCAAGTTTTCAAATTTCCAAATTTCCAAATTTACTCCCCTAATTTTCTAATTAATCTCCCCTCTTACCAACAGAATTTCAAAACCGGTGGCCAAGAGAAAATGTGCTGTTGGGCCTGCGTGCGTTGCAACAACTACGAGTACACGGACGAGGAGCAGCTGGAGTGCTTTCCCTGCCAATTCGGTCACTGGCCCAACGAGAATCAAACTGGTAACGCGCAATCAAATCTAGGAAAAACTAAAAATAAGACGCTTCCAAATCTTGCTGGAATTTTACCTTCAGCTCTTTCGTTCCAGCGTGTCTAGAAATTCCACCGGAATTCGTGTCCTGGTCGGACGGCGAAGCGATAGTGGCCATGACTTTCAGTGCCATCGGGCTCACGGCCACCTTCTACACCTGCTACAAGTTCCTGGAGCACAATAACACTCCAGTGGTGAAAGCCAGTACCCGGGAGCTCTCGTATTTGATCCTCGCTGGAATGACGCTCTCCCATCTGGCTGCAAGTATTTGATTTCCGAGTTTCTTGGCACCCCGGGCCTTGGAATTTTCAAAATCCACTTTCGAGCGTTCCATTTCCAGGTTTTTCCAATTTTGGCGAAGCCCACGAGGCTCTGCTGCGCCCTGACCCGCGCCGTTCCGGGTATCAGCTTCTCCATGATCTACGCCAGCCTGTTGACGAAGACCAACCGGATCGCCCGGATCCTCGCTGGATCCAAAAAAAGGTTTCCCAAGAGGAAGGCGAAGTTCATGTCGACTTTGTCGCAGGTGAAACCTGAAACCACGTCCGGGAAGAATTTATTTCTCACCTGGTTTCTTTTTCTATTTTTAAAAAAATATCATTATTACAATTACTGCAATTTTAATAATTGTAACAAATATAATTGTTAGAATTGGAATATTATAGAATTTTTGCGAAAGTTCAATTTGTAGGAAAAAAAATGTAAAAAAAAAAGGAATTTTATAGTATTAAAATTCTAAAAATTATAATTATTACAATTGTTAGAATTTGAATATTATAGAATTCCATTTTTATATCCACTTTTTTTCTCTACAAATTTAATTTTCGCAAATTTTTTCCTCCTATTTCATCATTTTTTTTAGTAATTATTTGTCATTTTTTTCTTAATTACTTTGTATCAATATGATTTAAGGTACGCTATTGCCTAAATAAATAAATAATCAATGAATTTTCCAGCTGGTGATCACCTGCGCCATGATCTCCATCGAAATCGGCGTAACGACAACGATGCTGATCCTGGAGCCTCCTCAGCCACGACTGGAGTTCCCATCTCGTCACCGAGCGGTTCTCACCTGTGCGACTTCCCCGAGAGCGGTCCTCTCCCCGTTGGCCTTCGACGGGCTCTTGCTGGCTCTGTGCACGCTCTATGCCGTGAAAACGCGCAGCGTCCCGGAGAACTTCAACGAGGCGAAATTCATCGGCTTCGCGATGTACACCACCTGCGTGATTTGGGTGGCCTTCGTGCCGATTTATTTCGGCAGCGACTCCAAAGTAGGATTTTTCTTCTTCCTTCCTTCCTTTTTTTCCCTCATCCTCCAGGAAAGGAAGAGAGGATACTCAAAATTCTGGAAATTCGCTCCCAATTACAGGTGGTGACGATGTCGATGTGCGTGACCTTGAGCGCCTCGGTGACGCTGATCTTCCTGTTCCTGCCGAAACTCTACATCATTGTCTTGCGACCGGAGCGGAACAACCGGTCGTTCTTCACCACGAGCAAGTCCATCCGGTGTCACATCGGCGCGAGGGTGGCCGCAGCGATCGCGGAGCCTCCATCCTTAGCCTATGGAACCGCTGCAACGGCAGGGTCCGAGTCCATGAGTAAGAGAAAAATTTCCAGAAGCCGATCCCGAGCTTGATTTGATTCCACTAAAGCGTTTCTTTTTTTATTTTAGGTGCGGAAGTAGCCGGTAGCAACGTCGTCTCCAGGAGGACCTTGTCCGTTCAAACTGGAACCGAGCTTCTGCTGGAACTGACGAGGTTGGATGTGGCCTCGTTGGGATTCGAAGGTGTTTCCGGAAGGTGTGATATAATTTTTTTTTTCTATCTCTTCTTTTTTCTCCAGGATTTTGGAAAAGCCGTTTTCTGGAATTTTGTTGTATTTTTTTGCAGCACCAATTTTGCGAATTTTAACAATAGTCAGCAGCAACAGCAACGTCGTCGTCAAAGTCAATCACTGCCACCGAACACCTCGAAGGAGAAACCTTGCGACTGGTCTTTAGCAGCTGCTCGTATTCGCCAGGAAAACGATTACTGCATCGAGGGAGGGGATCATGTCGTAGATATCACGATTACACTTGGAGCTGCGGAGTACCCTACGGTTTCTTCGAGATAAAAATCTCTGCCTGGAAGGTCGAGAGAGATAGAATAGATTAGTATAATTTCCTCGGCTTCCGATAGAATGTTCGAAAATCCTCTGATTTGAATTTTTTTTTCTCGAGTGGTACCGATCCGGAAGGAATTTTAGTGGTACCAGTATTGTCGAAGAATTTTTTGGAATCGGTAGCAATCTCTTCGATGAATTTTAAGATCGGTACCAGGATTTTGAATTATTATTGTCTTCGATACCGGTTCTCGATAATTTGTAGGATCGGTACTGGTAGCTCGAGTTACTTTTGATATCGGTACCAGGTTCTTGAATTTCTTTCGAGGATCGATTCCAATTTTCTGGAATTTTTCTAAGATCGATTTCAGTTTCTCGAATTATTTTTGAGTTCGATACCAGTTCTTGATAATTTCTAGGATCGGTACTAGTAGCTCGAGTTACTTTTGATATCGGTACCAGGTTCCTAAATTTCTTTCGAGGATCGATTCCAATTTTCTGGAATTTTTCTAACATCGATTTCAGTTTTTTTAATTATCTTTGAGTTCGATACCAACCCCTCGAACTACTTTTGAGTTCGATGCCAATTCTCTGATTGTTTCTGGAATCGGTACCGATCTCTCGAACTACTTCTGGGACCCGAACTGATAAAAATAAAAATTCCTAAAATTCAGAGGCTCCAAGTTTCGAAAATTCTCCCAGCTAAGAATTTTCCAACTCGGTGTCGAAGAAGGCGATGGATCAATTTTTGGGACCAGTAATCGCAGCTATCCTTTCTTTGAAAATTATTGAATAGTAGACTGAAAGGAGCAATCACGAAGTTCACAGTGTTTTGTAATGGAACAAATACAGTAGCTGTACCAGCAAATGTTCATGAAATCTGCCAAGAGTCGTGTCGTTTGATCGTTTGAACTTTGCGCTCTCGATATCAATTCCGAATTTATACAGTAGAGATGAGTCGAAGGCAACTAACTTATTCTGTGCCTGCCTGCAGCCATTGTTCTGTGTGACGTATTTACACGTGTCAAATATACAAACGAGTCTCTTTTTTAAACAAAATTATGGATAATTGAAACTAATTGAATATTTTTTGAATTTGAATATTTTAAATCTTTTCGAATTTTGCAAAAATGTTGAAAGTGTATAAAAGTTCCTTCGTTTTCAAGGTAAAATATCTTTCTTTCTATTTCTATTTTGTATAATCTATTTTTTTAATTATTTTTAGATGAATTTTATGCAATTTAGATAATCTCGTTATTTCTTTTTGTTTTTTTTTTTCAAAACAAATTCTATAAGCTCTTGAGTTTTTGCAATTTTGCAAATTGTAATCAAATATTTGTTTTTTAGGAATTCAAATTTTCCATTATTTCAGAAAAATCTGCGAATCGCAACATCGCATTACTCGACTGCAACTTCGACTGTTACCAGTAAAAACGACACTTATATAAAAGTTGAAAAATGTGATCACGGGGTGAGAGTATACATTCCGATATTTGTTATCAGCATTTTTATATAAAAAATTAATTGTGGCTCGAATGAAAACATTAAAAAAATCCTGTTCGCTCGGAATGTCCTATTCCGAGCGAACAGGATCTTCGTCATATTTCCACATCGTTCTATTATTTATTACATGGTAAAAAAATAATCTAATTACCATTTTCATTTGTTTATGAATTCTCGACTGACTCAGTAACTTTACGCAACCAGAAATGGAATGAATTCAATCGTAGGTTGTCGATTGAATTCATTCGCATTGATTTAGCGATCCGCAATTCATTAACAGCTGATTGGCAATTCAGTCGAACTGTTTTTAATGAGAAATTTCAGATTCAGCGTTACTTTATAATTATGGAATTTTGATGTGATAATTAGGTGAGAAAGATAACACTGCAGCACAATTCCAGCCGTAATTCCTTATCACTGGAGATGCTGAGGGCTTTGTCAGATGCACTGACTTTCCATGAATCCAGCGACAAGGTTTCATCGATTGTTATTACAGCTGATAAGTCGAGCAAAATTTTCTCAGCGGGGCATAATTTGAAAGAATTGGTAATTAACATCTTCGCTATCATGAGTATCATTTTTATCGGCTTCGTGTCGAAGAAAATTGGATTTTGGCACTTCAACCGACCTCGTTTCGAAGCCTCGATATTTAATTAAATTATTTATTATGGTGTTATAAATAGTTTAATTAAATTATTTAAAGTATGTTTATAAGTATAATTAAATTATTTATTACGATGTAATAAATAATTTAATTCTACGAAATTTCTGCAGTTTTGTCTTCGTACCGAAACTCGATTCCTATTTAGAGCTCCGAGTACAGCAGCGAACAGCACAGGACCATCTTCGAGCTTTGCTCCGACTTGATGGAAACCATATCGAAGCTTCCAGTTCCAGTGATCGCAGCGGTCGATGGATTGGCAGCTGCAGCCGGATGCCAGTTAGTGGCATCCTGCGATATCGTGATTTGCACCGAACGAAGTTCCTTTTCGACTCCGGGGTACGAGACTACTCGCAATAATGACTGGAAATGAATTTCGGAATCTGGAAAAAGGAATTTGGAATCCGTGAAAAAGAAAATAGAGAATTTTATGGAATCTTCAAGGAAGATTTAGGATACTGACGTGGTTTTCAGGGCCAACTTTGGGATCTTTTGCTCGACACCGGGGATTCCCTTGGTCCGGAACGTCCCCAAGAAAGTTGCAGCATACATGTTATTCTCAGGCTTTGCGATAACGTCTCAGGAGGCGTTGAACGCTGGACTTGTCAGCAAAGTAGTCCCGGATGACAAATTGGGTATTTTTTTTCTCTTTTCTTTTGGGTACTAGAAAATACGCAGAATTCGGAATGAGCCTTTCTCGGTTTTGGAAATCCCATAGAGAGTAGAAGAATAAATTTGTGGGAAATTCCATGGGTTTCCAAGGTTTGGAATTGATATCTACAGAAACCAATGAAATTGATTTTCAAAATGACAGATTTTCTTTCAAAATTTGCTTTCGATCCAAATTCAGAAAAAAAAGTTCATGTCGAAGCCAGATTTCCTTAGTTTTTGTGCTTCGCTTCGAAACCGTGTTACAAAAATCTGCGAAACCCATTACAATTTCCTTTGCTCGCTCGCATTGCGAGTAAAAATTATTCTTCGCTCTCTGATATTTGTTCGCTCTCTTCGAAGTCTTTTCGCTAGACTTCGCAATTAATTAGTACCTTTGGAAAATCAAGTCGCGATGGGATAAACAAAAGCAGTAGATTGCGTATAAATTATGCCTCATTGTGGAGCAAAATTGCAGAGTTCCGATATGCGGTAACAAGTTAGATCACGAGCGGTGACAAAAAAATCGGTGAGAAGGCCTTCGGCTGAATATAAATCTTCCATTGTCGAGTTTTTCAATGTGACTGCAGACAAATAATTCTTTCCTTCGAGTGACTATATGACTATTGCTACTACCGGTTTGCCAATAAATCTGTTTATTATACAGATGAGGCGGTGGGTAAGGTGACTATGGCCATCGACGCAAAAAGCCGTGCCGTCATTGCACTTGGCAAGAGGTTTTTGCAGGAGCAAATGCGGCTCGGTACTCGAGAGGCCTACAAACAGGGAAACGAGGTGATGATTAATAATCTCAAATTAGCCGATGCACAGGAGGGAATTAGGAGCTTCATCGAGAAGAGAAAACCGGTTTGGGATCATCGAGGATAGGAGAATTTAATTATGTCTCTACTAATTATCTATTATTGTCAGTTTTTTGTGGAAATTTGATTCCAAGAGAAATTTGACTCGACTGGTTTCGATGGGTTTATTAATTTCCATAAAAAACTAAGGAAATATGAGTTCGACTGGAATTTCCTTGGTTTTTATGATTTTTTTTATACGTTTGGTACGCAAGCAAATTTTAGTGGTTTCCAAGGTTTTAATTCCCATAAAAATTAAGGAAATAGGTTGTCGAGCTAAATTTTCCTAATTTTTATGGATTTATTTTTTTCATTCGATCCAAAGACAAAGTCATATGGTTTCGATGCCCATAAAAATTAAGAAAATTTCTTTTCGACTCGAATGTCCCTGGTTTTTATGATTTTTTTTGTACATTTGGTTCGGAAGCAAATTTTAGTGGTTTCCAAGGTTTTAATTCCCATAAAAATTAAGGAAATAGGTTGTCGTGCTAAATTTTCCTAATTTTTATGGTTTTATTTTTTCAATTCGACCCAAAATCAAATTCCTGTGGTTCCGATGCTCATAAAAATTAAGAAAATAGATTGTCGACCTAAATTTTTCTAATTTTTATGGTTTTATTTTTTCAATTCGATCCAAAGTCAAACTCGTGTGGTTTCGATGCCCATAAAAATTAAGAAAATTTCTTTTCGACTCGAATGTCCCTGGTTTTTATGATTTTTTTTTGTACATTTGGCTCGCAAGCAAATTTTAGTGGTTTCCAAGGTTTTAATTCCCATAAAAATTAAGGAAACAGGTTGTCGAACTAAATTTTCCTAATTTTGATGGTTTAATTTTTTTAATTCGATCCGAAGTCAAATTCCTGTGGTTTCGATGCCCATAAAAATGAAGAAAATTTGCTTTCGACTCGACTTTCCCTCATTTCATTTTACCAAAATTTGATTCGGAACAAATTTTCAATGGTACCTTCGAAAACCCTAAATATAATTCGCAAATATATCAGATTTATACGAATTTCAATAGGAAACCCTAGAAAATCTGCCTCAGAATCAAATTTCACTTTCAGTTCCAGTTTATCTCAGTCTTTGGTATTGTTAAAAAAAAAATCATAAAAATTTTACAATTTAATTGCACGGGTTAAAGGTAATTCAATTAACAGCGTGGTATTTAAACGCACGTTCTAAGAAAAAGAATGTCGACGCAATGTCAATAATGGATGGAACAGTGGTGGGATGCGAGGAAAAAAAGTTCATGGCTGAAGTCGAGCCTGGAAGCAAGGTTTTATATTCGATTCGGCGAGAATCGCCGAGAGGAATATAAATATGCGCGCACGGCGCGAGAGAAGGAGTTAATTCAAGGAGAATCACCGGAGTGTCAGGATGAAGGTACCGCTCCTGACTCTGGCGATCATCGCTCTGGCTCTGGCCGAGGCCCAGGAGTTGTATTCCAGCAAGTACGATTCTATCAACATTTCCGAGGTCCTCGGCAACGACCGGCTCCGGGAGCAGTATTACAATTGTTTCATGGAAACCGGACCCTGCGTCACCCCGGATCTGAAATTTTTTAAAGGTAATTCTCGTCGGCTAATTTTTAAAAGAAAAAGAAAAATCGAAGACAATCGATACACACTGTTGCTATTTTTTTTTTCTCTTTTGCCCCATATATTTCCTTCCGTGCCCGTTTCCGGGGATATTCTCGGGTTTCTGAGTTGCTCTTTTCCTAGGAATCGTGTACGACGCGGTTGCAACGAACTGCAAAAAGTGCACGGACAAGCAAAAGCAACTCTTGACCGAGATCAGCGAGTGGTACGCGGAGAATCAACCGGAGAAGTGGGACCTCCTGGTGAAGAAGCTGGTGGAAGGGGCCAAGAAATTGAACGCATAGGCATTGCGATTCTCACGGTGCGCGATTGTACGGCGATTCCTGAGTGAGAAGACGCGGGTGCTTTGTAAAAATGTAAGAAAAAGATCCGAATCGGCTGGAAAGTGTCCATCATAGCTTGTCTTCCTCGTAAACGACTCCTATCTGGCGACGCAATTCGTCCTCCAGCTCGGCTATGAGCAGAGACTCGCTGTGAGGAACTTTCGGGCTTTCCTTCAAACCTAGGGAAAGAGAAAGGAAACGATTAATTTTAATAAAAATTCTCGAAACGATGAAATAAATTTTTTTTACAAATAAAAAATCTGTTTTGAATTTTAAAAAAAGTTTGCAATTCAATGAAATTTCATGTTTCAAAAAGTAAGAATTAATCCATAGTCAAGGGGCATCGATTGGGGCCCAACAAATATTGGAACGCATTTTCGCGTCATAATTTGGGATTTGAAAATTTTTAAAATAACATTATTTGATTAATAATTTTATTTTATTATTTTTGTTGTGAAATATTATTTTCAAAATGATAAGAAAATTTTTTCGAGAGAAATAAAAATTTACAAAAATTAGAGACTTGGCATTTTGAGAAAAAAAATATTTTGAAGTGCAAAGAAATCAATTTATATTATATTATTATCAACGAATAATATATAGATTGATTTCTTTGCACTTCAAAATATTTTTTTTTCTTAAAATGCTGAGTCTCTAATGCGTGAAATTGAAATTTGAACAAAATTATAATTTTCTAAATGACAAAAATCATTTTTGTAAATTTGTATTTCTTTCAAAAAAATTTTTTTACCATTTTGAATATAATATTTTACAACAAACAAGAATAAAGCCATTATTTCTAAGGTTCGGGGAACGTTCAGTAAATTTTTTGGACTGTTTAAATTTCCTTGGGGTCATTTTGACCCCCAGTCACCATTAAAAATTGGAGAACAACAAAAAAAATTGAATCTCATTCCAAAAAATATTTTTAATGGAAATTTCGAAAGGAATCATTTTCCAAATAGACCCAGATCCCTCCAAAAAAGTTTTCTCACCTTGCAAAAGGCATCGACGAACTTCAGCGGCTTCGTAGGACAAGCCTTCGCTGTTGACATGCTTCATCTCAAGCTTCGACTCGGGAAGTGGGCAGCTGACGACCTTCCCATCGGAGAATCTGGCCTCGGTTGGACACCAGAACTTGGGCACCCAGATGGTGCCCTTCGTGCCCACGACGATGGCTTCGTTGGGCATATTCACCCCCGCGTGGGACATTATCGTGGCGGTTTTTCCACCCTCGTACACCAGAGTGGCGCTCATGGATTCGTCGACACCGTCGAAGTTCAGGACACCGGCTGCTTTGATCACCACTGGCTTCTCGCTGCTATAAATGAAACTGGCGAATTGCAAGGTGTAGACACCCAGGTCGAGGATCGAGCCTCCACCTTGAATCTTCACACTGGAAAGAAAGAAGGATCGTATAAAAAATATGGACTCGATGGAAAAATTGCAAGCCGGAGACTTACTTCAACCTGGCGACTTCGGACAGTTGGAAACCGAAAGGAACGATCACTTGTTTCACTTCTCCGATCCTGCCGGAGTCGATCTCTTTCTTGATGGCGGCGTAAACTGGGAAGCAACGACTCCAGATGGCCTCCATCAGGAACAGTCCTTTCTCTTTGGCTAAATTTATGAGTTTCGTCGTTTGCTTGGCATTCATAGTCAATGGCTTTTCGCACAACACGTGCTTTCCATTATTCAGCATCATTTCGACTATGTAGAAGTGCTGCGGGTTCAAGGTCCCGACGTAAACCACCTCTGGAGAAAAATAAAACGAGTCGATCGAGTGAAACAATTTTAAATAATTTCTAGGCAGCTGCGGAAAAGGGAATCGAGTGATTTACTGATTTTTAGAAATAATTGGATCATTTAGAAAAGATTAATCATTTGAAATTTCATATCGTACCGATATCTTTGTCCTCCGCCAACTTCTGATAGCTGTCGTAGGCTTTGCCAATTTTAAGGAGCTCGGCGAAAGCTTTCGCTCGGTCCAGGTTTTGCGCAGCCACGGCCACGACCGTGTGCTCGGTTTTTGGCAAAAGTGCTACGGACGCCACGAAATCGTGGGATATCCTTCCAGCTCCGGCTATTCCCCATCGAGTTGCCATCTGTGAATGTAGAAAATTTGCAACCCCATTAATCCCTGCGATTCTCATTTTTATAAAATTGTATTTTTTAATGAATCAAAAAAAGCATTATAGCATAAATTAAAAAGAAAAGTTTTAATTCAAAATAGGTTTCGATCCCCCATTGGATGATCCCAGTAACTCGATCAAACAATTTTGTATCGAGTCTAAGAGCGAACATTTCTTTTCGATATTTGAAATTACTGAGATTCGATAAAACTTGTCATTTCTTCGAGAACTCGATTTCTCCCCAAACTTAGAATTTTATGAATCGAATTAGAGACTCTTCGAGTTGAAGTTTTTCCATAAATTATTCAGGAACAAATATCACGATGTTAAAATGGCAGGAAAACAAATTACTGCTGTTTTCGAACCGAAACGAAATCTCTCAAAATCACCAAAATTAATATCGATAGAATCCCAGTAATTTGGTAACACTGCGAGTATTCAAAATTCCACAAAAATACATAACTTTACTGATTTTCAACGAAATTCAATTTGCCTGTGATCCTTAAATCCGAAAGCTCGGGTAGTTTGGACTCGACTGCATGTCAGCGATCGCCATTACTTCTTATAAAGATTCGACGTCACAATTACGTAATTTGTAGTCTTCCCTTCGTTATGATGAAATACAACTACTGATAACCTTGATAACAAGTAGCAGCTATCAGAGTAGGGCTGAACTGGACAATTTCATTTTTGGATTTTTTTCCATTCCTCGCAATCTTTCCACTTGGCTTATCGGCACTCGGGCGGAGCCTTTCGAGACATAGAAACAGAAGAGAAATCAAAACAGAGGAGCAATCGTTATCGCGGTGAAAAACTATTATTACATGTAATTACCGATAAGAGGTGCTGCAAAATGGCAGTGTCAGATTATCGGTACGTTCCGAGCTAATCGCTGTTTGTTAAGTAACGAACCGGAGAAAAAATGATAGTAGCAAAAAAAAAGTGAAAGGATAAAAGGCTGGCAGTGAACGCGGGGCTGTTTTTCTTTTATATTTGAAATTTTAAAGTTACATTATTATACGGTATCGTAAAACATGAAATATATATATCTGTTATGTATAATTTGCTTTCGTCTTTTCAATTCTTCCTCATTAGCGGGACACGAATATAAATAAATTTTCATAGACTCAATAATATATTTACAAGAGAATGACACTGCAATGATAGGGGAGCTTCAAAAGAAAAATAGAGAGAGAGAGGGGCAGGGAGTGGATGATATATAATATATATATTCCTTTTCGAAAGAAAATGCTTTTCCGTTCGCAATCTCCCCTTATTTTTTTTTTATCCTTTCAATCTTAATCGCGATGTTTCTATGTATCGAAGTCCGTCTTTTCTTTCCTTCCTTTTTTTTTATCAATTGTTCAGAGCGTGTATGTTTTTAATTAAAAACTTAATTGAATAAAACTGAGTTGGGGTCTTCATTGTCGAGCTGCTTCACGTGCCTCAGGACGTCCTTCTTCGTAATCACGCCCAGGAGACGCCTAAAAAGAGGAGAAACGAATATTTATTTCAACTATTTAAAAAAAAAAAACATTAAAATATTTTTTTTCATTTCCTAAAACTATTTTAAACAAAAAATTAAAATAATTAGATACATTTATTTCAGTTATTATAACTCAAAATGATTTGAATTAATTATCTGTGATATTCAAAATAATTATTGAAAATGCAAATGTGACTCGATATCGAATAATGCTCCAGCGACATGACTCGGAGCGAAGAGTTAAAATAAAGGAAATTACTTTTTTCCCAATGCTTTATCGATACGATCCTTTCGCTTTTCATTCTTACCCATTATGTGTGACGAGCGTTTGTCGAAGACCTAGTTTTCGGAACATGTCCACGACAGTTTCCATCGGAGTTTGATCGGTGATGGTGATCGGAGCCATGTCGAGGATCTTCTTGAGCTTCAGGGGAGGTGGCGAGTGCGATTGGATGTTGCTGCCACTGGTGAAAATGACCAGCGACTGTCGAGTGATTCCTTCCATCATACGCTTGGCATTGGCGATCGCTAGATTCAAATCCCTTCGTAATACGAATCCAACTAAATACTGCGACTCTTTGGATACGATCACTGGAAAACCATTATGCTCGGTTTCCTTCAGTAGAGTTTCCACGTCTTCCACCGTCATGGAATCTTGAGTGAGAACATGCAACGCTTCGTTTCGTCTGAAACAGAGGAAAGAGAAGGGAAGATAAAGAAAATTCTTGCTTCTAAATATTTTTTCTTCCCCATTTCCCAGTAAATCTTGTTTGAAATTCAATCATTACTGTAACTAAAAATAAAAATGTGGTGTCAAGTATTAAATAAATAAATAAATAAACATACTTGGGTTGCATGACATCGGCGGCTAAAGTCGTGTGTTGAAACTCGTCTTTGCTGTCGAGGAAGGGGTATCCGTTGAGACCGATGTGGGCGTCGTAGATGCCCTGTTTGCCCAGGGCGTCGCCCACCCATTTGCTGGACATCGCCGCGGCCATGAGGGGCACGATGTAACGAACCCCGCCGGTCAATTCGAACATGATGACCACCAAGGAAACGGTCATTCTGGTAACGCCGCCTAAAACGGCAGCGGCCCCGACCATGGCGTACAACCCGGGTGTTATGCAATCGGCTTTGGTCGAGCACCCTTCGCTGAACATCCAAATATGCGGGTAGTTGTAAGCCAGCTGCTCCATGCCGATTCCCACGATGCGTCCCACGATGGCCCCCAAACACAGGGACGGGATGAACAACCCGCAGGGTACTTTCATGCCGAACGTGAAAATCGTCATGATCAGTTTCAGGATCAATGCCAAAACCAGCAGCCAGATCGCCTTGTAAACTTCCGGGCCGGCTTCCGCGATATTCACGGCTGTTTTGACGTCGGTGAAATTGCGGTTGTAATCGCTGGAAATGAAAAGAGAAGAAAAATGTGGTATTCGTGAATTTATAAATCGTAGTCGAATGGGGAGAAGAAAAATAAAAATTGTACCAACCACAGCATATCGGTATTGGAAACTCCGCATTGATTGAACAACAGGTAGATCAATTGGCTGGTGTTCATCCTCGTGTAGGGATTGGGGTAAGCGATGATAGCAGTGATCACGGTGACGATGAGCACTTCGGTGACCGGGTATTGACCAAGTTTGGATGTTTTGCGATATCGACACCAGTACAAGTTGGCTTTTATGAATAAAGTTGCGATCACACCCTGAAAATGTATGTTCGGGAAGTTTTTAAAATAAAATTTGATGAGGAAGAAAAGAAGTAGAGATTTCTATAATTCGAAGCTAATTTTGTCGATCGATATCGATTTAAAAAATTCGATACCCGGCTTGGAAATGTTTCCATATTAAGATTTTCATTTCGAAAGATAAAATTTTGTTTGAATTGTCGCAACTCACTCCGATGATTCCCAGCATGACGAAAGGTATCAGTTCGAAGAAAATCCAGGGTTTGTTGTACTCGACGTAGAACAGCACCGAGTGCTCGTTTCCGAAGGGATTGATGGATCGGAGGACGAAGGCTGCGATCAATGCACAGAAGAAAGATCGCCAAAGAGTTTTTAATGGGAAGTAGTAGCTCACCTGAAACAAAGAAAAAAAAATATCATTTGTTACCAAATGGACATTCTATTGAATTCGAAAAAGAAAAAATAGCGGAGTTCGATGGGACTCGCCTCTTCCAAACTGAAGAGAACACCTCCGATCGGTGCTCCGAAAGCTACGGAGACACCAGCTGCAGCTGCAGCGGACAAAATTTCTCGCTTTTTGGCTTCATTCCTGCCGTATTTGGGGAAGAGATAGGAAAAGATGTTTCCTATGCAGCAGGCGATGTGTACCATGGGACCTTCTTTACCCAAACTGAGACCGGCCGATACCGAAAGGATTAAACCCACGGATTTGATAATCAGGGTCCATTTTCCTAGATAGCCTCGTATAATAAATCCGCTTAGAATTGTTTTAATCTATATTACAAAAAAAAAGAAACAGTCGTTAATTATTTGGAAATTCAATGAAATGAACTTAGAATGAAGAAAAATCAAGGTTCTTTTGGTTTTTACCTCGGGAATACCGGAGCCGCAGGCATAAGGAGCGAACATCCTTACTAAGGAAGCCGATAAGGAAGCGAACAAGAGAGCCCATGCGATATAAAACATGTAGGAGATGATGTACGATCCTGCGCCTTCCTTGGGTTGGCTGAAAACTTCTGGCCAAGACCACCACTGAAAATCAACAGTCGATTTAAAAAATTTAGTCAAATTCGGTCCAAACATATTCATTCGATTGAAAAAAAATCTAATTGAATTGTAATTTTTTGTTCGCTTAATTTATCGCAGCATTCATAAAATTATAAACCAAATTTTTTGTAGCTCGATTAAAAAATATTGAAGTTCGACTCACTTGTGAGCAATTTCCACCGTCGAAGGTGGTTTCATTGGAACTCCAGCAACACTGCTCCTTGTTCAACCAAAAAGCATCCGGACAAATACCAAATTTCAGGTCGGTCATCCAAGTGGCTCCGATGTCGATGACTCCAGCTGCGACTCCAGTAAAAAGTCCAACGGACAGGACACAGAGCCATCCCGACCAAGCATCGTGCGCTCCCTTGATGAGATCCCAAATGGAATCGTGCTTCTTCTTGACGATGTATCGATGTCTCATACGATCCCTGGCGATGTCTCTCTGCCAATCGATGGTGTGAAAATCTTCGTACTGTCCGATCCCTGGGATGTCATCGGAGTCTCCTGAAACTGAATCGCTCGAGTTATTTCCTGCTCGCTCGAAATTTCGAGGAAATTACTCGTGACTCGGAAGAAAAGGGGTTCGCTTACAATGGGAAGAGGCATCGTCGATCCTTCCGCTGTGATCCAAATAGTGATTATTTCCAGGATGGTGGGAAGAAGAGTGATGATTGACGTCCAACATGTCTTCGTCGCTGATAGAATGTTCCCTGCGATTGTGAACACCGATTCTTAAACGAGAATCCCCGGGGTTTCCAGTTTCTATGCCATTCTGCAAGAAAACTGCAATTCCATTAAAACCGTTCCTGGTGGAATCCGAGGATGGATACTTCGAGAGCTCTCTGGCTCGAGGTACCTGAAAATTCTTAAGATACTGCTCGCCAAAGCGCAAAAGCAGTACGAGACTAAAATGGGAACGAAAAATGTTTGTCTACCTGAGCATCTAGCGAATGATAAGTCGCAAGAACGTTCGGGTTCGAAGGAGCGCTAGAAGTCGGCGACGAGGAACCCTTCAATGGAAATTTCTCCATGGCATCTTTTTAGGCTGTAGATAGAAATTAAACAAAAAAATGTCAACTTAAAGTACCAAATGCAACTAAAGTCCTAAGCGTCTTAAGAATTTTCAGGGCGATTCGGTCTAATTCGATTCGGAAAAGACAAAAGGTGGTGTATGAAAAGAAACTCCCACAGGGTTCGAGTGAAATCGAGTGAATTCGCTATTGCAATGCAGGCTGCGATACCGACCACTGGGAGATAAACCCATCTTAAGTCACCTCCCAGCTGTGAAAATTTATTAATATGCAAAATACTGTCGCATATGTACACTATTTACATCGAGAGGAGATTATTCGTGCCTATGTTGGATTTATTCCCAGTTTGAGTAAAAAAACTTGGAACGAACGCTTGGATCAAAATATCGCCTTTTTGGTAATCAAAGAATCTCGACCACTTGTATAATTTAGCGAAACATGATTCAACGAATTGGTCGAATCAATTTTCCAAATCCGAATCATATTGTTCAGTTACTTTCACAAAGTTATGGTAAAAGCGGAGATTTCAATGAACGATGAGATTGTTCGCTAGCGGCGCCAGGGGTCAAATATCAAATTACATTATCTTTCCTTGTATTAAACCAATTTTGCAACTTGTATTAAACAAATTTTGTAATTTTGCAATTTCTATATTTTTTATTGTTCGGAATGTGGAATTTAAATATGAAGATAATAATATATAACTGGTCTAGGACGAATTTCCATTTCCGAGATGGAATTCCTGGATCGAATTTCCGCTTCTTTCTACATCGACAGGAATTTCTACCTATCCTATGGCAATTTTTATTTTTTTTTTTTTCTATAGGGTATGATAATCCTTCCCTGTTGGGTAACTCTCATTAGTTTCAATCCAGTAAGAGACGAAAATATGTATAGGTGTAGATTCCATATATGTGTATGATGAAATGCAATTACACACATAGATACAAATTATCCATACGCATATATATGTGATCATTTAGTAATTGCATTTCTCTACACATACACATCCCTCGTGTACATTTCACGCAAAAACTATATTGCACACACACACACCCGCGCGAACACTCGCACACATTCATACGAAACATACACAGATATACGACATATACACACGCATACGAAATCACCATCACCCTACGTGCCTGCGGGGATACGAAAGTCTGGAAAGTGGAATTTGGAAATTGGAGTAACCTCTCGCGAAACTGGAAAGTATCGTCGTGGCAACAATGGGATTTATTGTTAATGAGAGGAATGAGTCACTGGCTCACCATTTTTCCGCGAATTAGGAAGATTTCATCTGACAGTCGGTGCCTCGGGGAACCTCAGCTGTACATATATATGTATAAGTATATATATGTCTATTTTCCTCTCTCTCTCTCACTTGAGAAAGGTTCCAGCGAGAAGGAAGCGAGAAAAGTCCGATTGAAATTCTAGGATACCCAATGGACGAGGCAGAGGCGACGGATTCGCGGGTAATTGTTGACACTATACGCGCGCGGGCGGGCCAGCAGCAGACGTCGCGTTTCCACTTTGCCCGTTGTGAGACGTCAATTTTTTACATTCGCGGTGCCGCTGCGGAGGAGACGAGGGATCATATGACAGGGATCACGGAAACACGGACGGTATGTTCCTTTCCTCCCTACTTCTGTCTCTCTCTCTTTGTTGCAGCCACCGCGGTGTAATGAATGTAAACGCGCTGTGTTGTGAAAAAAAAAGGAGAAAGAAAATACCCGTCACGTTAATTAGCCACCAGTTATAGGATCTCTAGACGGGCGTGTCGATTTCGGACATGGAGGATGGAATCTCGCTGGAGGAGGATCCAAAACCAGATTCCAGACCCGGGCCAGCTATTTCTTCATTTCTTTCGTTCTTTCTCACCTTCGACGGTCGTCCGCGGCCAACTTCGTGGGTAATTTTTATTCCCCGAGCTCCTCCGAAGCTTCGAATGTGTCGGTTCGTTGTTTGGATTGTTAAACAATTGGAAGTTACACGATTTGTGGCGAACCTTGCTGACCACTGCGCGATGACGTTGATTGATGGCGAAGAATTCGGCGAAGTTGCCGATTGTTGCCGCAACAATAGTCTTCGCGGGAAAGTACCCGCGCGCGAAAGAGCGCGAAATTTGAATCTGCGGACTCGGAAAGTAATGGAATTGTTGGATTTTGAGATCAAAGTATTTGGAATGACTCGAAATTAGCCCTCTCGTGTTCCTGAATCCAAAGAAAGACCTGGAACAAATCGAAATTGTGGCTCCAAAAAAGTTTTACCGAACGCGAGTGGTGTAAAATGTATAAATGTACCTTTGATATATATATATATATATATATTTATGTAGAATTCGAATAATAAAATATAATTACACATTGAATTTAAAAAGAAAATCACAAATAGAACGAATTTCATTTGAAATCCCTATTGTTGCCGCAACAATAGTCTTCGCGGGGAACTACCCGGGCGCGGGAAAATTCAAATCCTCTTTAAATTCGAAAAATGATGGAATGAGGAATCGTTGCTTTTCGGGTGTATTTTATAATGAGACAAATTCGAAAATGGACCTTTCTCATGTTCCAAAAAAGTCCCGCAAAAAAAGAAATGCCTCCCCAGAAAAAGAGGGGCTTTATTGGACGCGCATTTTAGCTACGTTTCTTATAAAATGCATTCTTGCAGCCATGACATTTTGACATATATATATACACACATATATATGTAATAAAATATTAGTATTTAGAAGCGTAATTCCAAAATAAAGAACCAAGAATTCGAAAGAAAACTCCACTTTCTTGGAAATTATGCAAACTCTGCTAAAGTAAATATTCTCAAAAATTCTGATCAATATAAACGCAACAATGCCGGTTTCAATTCCGAATCAAGTGAATTCGACCTAACGAGAGCGATAAAGCTCCGATTTTTCCAGTCCCCGACTGGTTTTACCAAAAAAAGTCTAATCTTTCGAATTTTTCACTACCGGTTGGATGACGTTTTCGAAATCGGCTGTTTTTATCGAAAAAACCGGCCGGAAAAATTCGACCACAACTCCAGTGCACTGAAAGATGAACATAGAGGGAAAAGAGGTTAGGTGAGGAATTTTTGAATAATTGTTAGAGATGAATGAATAAAAGAGAGGGAGAAAGAATGGTAAAATGTCATAAATATGGAAGCTAATGTGACAGGTTGCAGGAGGAAAGGCACGGCGATACAGAGCAAAGAGCGAGAAGTCATTAAGTCGATAGTCGAACTCTGCGACCAGGAAGCCAAGCAAAAGTCTCTGATTTGTCCGATAAGACAGGCCACCAAGAGGGCAGCTAGCTACGCAAAAGTCTCCGAGAGGACCATCAAACGTATCCGAGAGCAAATTAAGTTGGGGGTCGATTACCTGGAAAACGAATCTTCCATAAGAGCGGTAAGGTTTCCAGCTGACGAGTAATGGGTCGTCAAAGGTTCGTTAGAGTTTCCAGATTCGGAGAACTGGAGTAACTGGAATTGCAATCAAATAATTGAAATTAAACATCTATTCTAGAAATTACGTCATCAAAGAATTTCACAACTTTTTTTCCTTCTGAGGACACTTGAAATTGCGTGAAATCCCAGGATTTTGAAAAAACAAACTAAAAGTTTCCGTTCCCTATTTAGCGTAACTTTAATCTTATCGGTAAAGGAGATAAGAAATTACAAGGAGATAAGAAATTACAAGAAACTGCTTTTAAAACAATTTCGTGGCGTTCTCTCGATTTTCCGAGACGAGTTGTCATCGAGTTCTCATACTTTTTCAGAAAAAGAGCAAGATGAATCTTAAATTCGCCTGCAACTTGTCCTTTTTGTTCACCGAGGCGCCTCTGATAATTTCGAGGTACCTTTTGGCCAAACAAGCCGGATTCAAAGCGGTGGAAAGTGGTTTCCCTTATGGATTCACGGTTTCGGAGGTTTTGGAGGCAAAAACGGAAGCTAATGTGGAACAGGTCCTAATTAATATTTACACAGGTAGGATCCCAAGGATGTCCGGTTAATCCTAAAATTTATTCTCGAATCGATAAATAAAAAAATATATGTTTGCTATTTCTCAGGAGATGTAACGAAAGGCGAATTAGGGTTCGCCGCAATTCCCGGCAAGGAAGAAGAGTTCAGGAAAAGTGTCGATATTACACTGGAATACGCCAAGGCTTTGAACTGCAAAAAGTAAGAGCGAACGTGGAAATTTGCGGATTTTCTATTTCAAGATTAACTAAATCCTTGGGATGGAAATTTCAGAATTCATATAATGTCTGGAAAGGTGGAGGCTCCAAACGAGGAGAACGACAAGGTCTACGAAGAAAATCTGAGATACGCGGTTGGCAAGTTCCAAACTCACGGGATTTTGGGTTTGATCGAACCCATCAATAACTTCACCGTGCCAAATTATTACATGAACAACTTCGAGAAGGGGCTGAAAATAGTCAAGAAGATCAACAGCCCCAACTTGAGACTCATGCTGGACGTTTTCCATTTGCAAAACGTCCAGGGAAGTATCACAAGGACCATTCAGGAAAATCTACCGTACATAGGTAAAAAAAGAAGAATTTTGGTATTTGGAAGTTCAGGAATTCGGAAATTGTGTGACACTTTTGGTTCCAGGACATATACAAGTGGCTCAAGTTCCGCACAGGAACGAACCGGAGTCGCCTGGAGAAATCGACTATAAATATGTGTTTTCGTTACTCGAGAAAGAAGGATACGACGACTACATCGGTCTGGAGTATAAACCGACATCAAATTCCACGGACAGTTTGAAATGGATAAAGCGATCCGGTTACACCTTGTAAATGTTTTACGGTTCTCGACTCGACTACCAAACTGGAATTTTAAGTTACTACTAGATATTTCATACGCGATTTAGGCTTCGACCTGTTAGTGATAGAAAAGTATCTTTTTCGCAAACTATTTTTCAAATAAACAAAAGTTCTAACCGTTCATCGAGTAATCGAGTGCCTATCGATAATTGTCCGGACAGCGATCCGACTCCGGTTTGGATAAATATTTCGTATGTCGAAATCTTGGAATTCCAATTCATCGCGAAGGAAAATGAGGTTTAGAATCCGAAGGAATAGGATTAAAACTGAAAAAAAAAAAGGAAAAAAATTGTGTAAAATTCTAGGACCTTGTAAATAAATAGAAATTAAAGGTATCGAACAAGATTCACCGTATTAGGAATTTTTCGATATCGCTTCTCTTCGAAGTTGTAGATGTTCGATAAAAGTCTAGGTTTTCTTAAAAATTTACTCGAGTTTCCAATTTTCAAGGAAATGGATATTGTCATTTTTCTCTTCGATTTCAAGTTACTTTTCGAATCCATTTCATTGGAATCCAGTAATCAACCTGAAATTATACACAAAAAAAAATGCGTTATTGAAACTAGGATATTTCAGGATACGGTTACGAAAAAGTCCCATAGAATATCATTGTACCGTTAATATTTTAATGTTAACACT
Organism: Gasteruption jaculator; assembly: GCA_949825005.1. Classification (NCBI taxonomy): domain Eukaryota; kingdom Metazoa; phylum Arthropoda; class Insecta; order Hymenoptera; family Gasteruptiidae; genus Gasteruption; species Gasteruption jaculator. The sequence goes on from OX463766.1 coordinate 12,469,674, forward strand.
GCAATGAAAGTATATCATAATAGGTTTCCGATGAAACTCCTTCTATTTACAATCAATTTCTCTATTGTCAATAGTTATGTCGTGTTTGTAAGAATACTCGAGAAAAAAATGTACAAAACACACTTTTCTGACGCTTTAGTCGTCGTTCTTTTATCCATTTGCTAGGGTTCAAAATTGGAGTCGCTTTGATTCTCGTAAACCGAGTGACTCTTTTTCTTCTTCAGTTCGTCAGACACCTTTCACAAATAAAAAAAAAATCGAGTAAGGTCCCACTGAAGAAAAAGTACAGGGAGCCGTAATTTGTTAATTGTTATCCGACCTACAAATGAACGGGGGAGTGTTTATAACACAATTGGGAGAAGAAAAAAAAACGTGAACACAAAAAAGTCAAGCCGACAATCCGAATCAAGTGAGATCTGGTGTTAGAAAAAAAAAATTTCGTTCAAAGAAAAGGTCGAAATAAAATATGTGGGGTTGAATTTGCCATTCGCGTCATTTGGAAAATCCCGGAATTCGAAGATTTTGGACCCGGGAAAATTGTAAGTCCCGACGACGATGTTAAACTTGCACAATCTCATCCTTTTTTGACTCTCCATCGAGGAATGTTTCCGTCTCCGGTTTCTGAGACTCTTTTTTTTGGTATATACATAGCGAATTTCGTTATAAGTTAAGGACTCCTTCCTGCGACCTTTTTTTTCGAGTTTGTGCAAAAAAACGGCGCCTTCTTGGGTCACCTAAAAAAAATTGCTACAACGAAGGAAACAATGTTGGTTTTTTATCATACGGCTTCTTCTGTTGGAGGTACCAACGGTTGACTCGTTTCCAAAGTCGTTGGACCTATGACAGCAGTGCTAGAAAAAGAAATATTTCTTTATTTTAATATTTTAATGATGCGTGGGTGGGAAATTGCATTTTGGAGGGTTTTCAAATTTTTACACTTGTTTCTACCAACGAGGGGCTCGAAAAATACTGGTTAGCCTTGGCAAACATTTATTTTACACGGGATTACTACGTTGTTAGTAAAATCTACTAGGTTTTGTGGGTTTAGAATTTATTAGAAAAGCTGAAAAAAAATTGGTTATTTTTTAGTGGCCAAAGTTTGTCTTACAGAAATTCTAGAAGCCAAAAAATCTTCTCTAAAGTTTTGGAAAAAAAATTTTTAATTTTTTAAATGAAAGCTTTCAATTTGTATCCAAAATTAAAATAAAATAAGTGGATGAAAAGGGATGGAAAATATTTTGAGAAGATTTCGAGGCGAATTTCTCTCGAATCGATACTACAATTCTACTCATGCTCGATACCAACGATAAACAGAAATAAATTAATAAGCAGCAGTAAGACTCAAGGTGTTAGAAAACAAATGGGGAAAAATAGAACCGGTGTTGAAATGTTAGTCTCTAGGAATGTGTAAAATATAGTATGTAAAATATTACCCAGCACCGAGAGCCAAAATTGTAGCTTCTTGGAGCAAACTCATTTCGTCAACGTTGCATCTACATTTACATTGTACATAGACAAAAAAGATACTTATGTAGAATTTTTCATTTTGGAGGAATAAAAAAGGAACAAATCAGTCATGAAATCTATAGAAAATTGTCATTCGCGGAGAAATTTTTTTTTATTTATTGGACAAATAATATTAGTCAAATTATTTTGTTAATAATAATCAACGAGAAATTAAGTGTCTACGTTTGTAATAAAAATTTAGAGTTTTCTTTTAATTTTTTTTTTGGAGGAACAAATTCCTTTCTATAGATTTTAGTCTGAAAAATAAAGGAAATCTGTGTCGACACTCAAAAACATTTTTTCTCAACACAAATTTATGCAAAAATAGTAAATTTTACTCAAACGAAGGAATTTCACTTCAAATTGATCGTGATAAAAAATATTTTTGAGTGTCGCCATTATTATTAGTAATATTGTATAATTTTCATTGTCGAAAAAAAAAATTGGTCCAACGCAATCTCGAGGTTTTAGTAAACTGGAAATTACGACAAAGTGTATGTGTGAAGTTTTGAAAGCCATGAAAAAAAAAGCAAATACAAAAGTAATGGAAAATGGGAAGAAAAATTCAAACCGGAAAACAAGAATTACTTACAAGAATGTAGGAAGCCTCAGGAATTATCTACTATTCAAGTAAAGAAGAATGGTCACTTAATCATAGAACTCAAGTTGGACTTTTCAAGTAAAAATGGACTTTCTGCGAAATTTCGATACTAGGAATTCCTTGTGAGAAACCAAAAAGAATTTTTGCACTGGACGGATTTTCGAAAATTTGTCATTTGAGAAAAATAAAATCATTCTGATTTTTCTTCTCGAATAACCAAAAATGCAAATTCAGGGCAAAAATTCTTCGAAGTAAAGTAACAAAAAAAATGGTATTTTTTCCTCGAACTCATAAAAATAACTGAAAAAATAGTTTTCTCGATGAAAGTCGAGTGTAAGAGCTAGCAAGGAAACGACACGTACAGACTAAAACATTGAAATTCTATGATCTACGATTTGCTCATCGTCTCCAGATAAAAGAGAAAATAGAGAATGTCCTCGTAAATATTTGGCGAATACCTGAACGAGATCTGGAGTTTGTCGGGGAGTCTAATTCAGTTTCGTCACCCCATTGTTGAGTATTTTCACCCAATAAGGTATGAGTATCTTCATCGCACAGCCTCTCGGGGAAGTTTACCCCATCGCCAAAACTGCAAGTCCAATTTCATTCACACCAAAACCCCAAAAGAAAATCTCATGATTTAACTACATGTTTTCGCTTTTATTCCACTCGAAGTAGAAAAAGGCAAAGCTCATTTTTTTTCGAACATTTCTTTTTGATATTTTGGTCTCGAAGAAATACCTGAACTTGGCACTCGGGTTTCGCTAAGTACCTGTATTTTTGGAAGCTCGATAAGTTCTGTCGAAGTCTTCGAAAAAAATTGCCAAAGTCGATCCAATTCTTGAAACTTCGATACTCATATTTATTGTTTGGAATCTTTTAGAATTTCTTTTAAGGGGTAACTGTTATTCCTGTATTACAAAAATAATTACTTTTAATGTTATTTTTTCAATTTTGCTTCTCGTTTAATATTTTTGAGTGTTCGAAAGCTTCGATCGATGTTACAGAAAAATTGCCAGACCGATATTTACAATTTTCTAATTTTCAGCATTTTATATTTGATATTTCTGAGTAGGAAAAAATTAATATTGCGGATAATTGGTACCAATATTTAAAAGGGACTCAAAAATACGATGGAAACTTTAAAAAACAAAAAATATCAGTATCGATCCTTCGTTTGAAAAATTGTTCGATCTTTTCCTTTTTCACGACAAGTAGTTACGTCATTTAAAATCGTAATAAGATTATGAAAATGTAACTACGAACCAGACGGCACAATACCTCGGAAATTTAACATTTGGTTTTTTCAATTCACCGACGATTTCGTGAAACCAGCAAGTTTCTTTTTTCATGCATCATCTACTTTGGCAGAAGGGGCGAGAATCGGCAAGGAATGGGATCACGGGTCTTCCTCGGGACGGGGTTTCGATGCAACTTTGAGCTCTTTGCTACTGGAAAATGGAAAATCAGGAGAAAGGATATTTTTTTTGACGATTTTGTCATTTCGACATCTCGCTACTCTTGGAATCTACCGAATAAAAAGTCTCGATGAGATGCTTTCTAATGAACAGACAAAAACATGAATGATATCAAGTCGTAAGAAAACCACGTGCACATGCATCTTTCTTTTGCTCCTTTCCCGTGTGTTAATTTCCCTTTTGTGTCCCTGGAACTTCGTGGGATGCTCGATCTTCGTCGATGCTAAAATAATTCATCGACTCGACTCGAGTTCCGAAACAGAGAGGCACCTTCGACTTCCCACGAACTTCCAGGGACTCGATCGAACCATAGAGGGAAAAACAGTGGATGATTAATACTTTGTGAAAAATGTGATGAATGCTAAGCTTGAAGAAATACAAAAAAAAAAAGAAGAAAAAAAATTAAGAAGGAAGGTTGACGAAAAAAAGCAGCAATTAAAGTCACACTCATATTTGTTTGCTGACCTGTTCTGAGTGCTGCCCATAGAATCGTATGTATTCGAGGCTCCTTGGTGTTGAGATCGAACCGGAAAGACGAGTCCGTTTCCAAGACTAGAACACATCCGATCCAATATCCCCGTTTTAAAGTAGAACTATTCATGCTCCCGACAATGATTTTACAATATCGATACTCTACTGTCTCTCTCTCTCTTGCTTTACACAAACACACGTATTTTATCTAAGGTCTCTAGAGTGTCCTTCATCGATGTTCCGTTACTTAATCGAATAGCTCGGAGATCCATCCGCATCCCCGTCGACGTGCATGGCTAATATTAGCAGAGAGCAGCCTCCGGATGGACCATTCGATTGATCCAGTGCATGAAATTCCAATGCAAATCGACCGGGATCCGTCTTTCTCTCGTGGCGATGATCGGGAAGCAAGAAGGAACTTTAAAGCTCATCTAAGTGCAACGAAAAATTTGTGCTGGCACGGCAAAATACTGTAATGTGTGCGGGTGTGTATGCGCACGTGTCTGTGTGTAGATAAAAACATACGAGAAAAAAACTCATAATTACAATGCAAAAATGACCCAAATTAAAAAAAAAATGCAAAGAATAATGTCCATATCTAGTAAAACTGAGTTCGACGGTAATGTAACATTTATGAGTTGGTACTGATTCCTGGTATTGTGCAATCTGCTCGCTGTTTCATTGATTCAAATGAAATTCGGCAACTTCGTGGACACGTCTTCGAGTTTCAAAGAAATTTCCAATTTCTGATCTTGAAAACTGGAAACTTTGAGGAAATTCGCGGTTTTATGGAATTTCCAGGAGCTTAGATAATTTTGAGAAATTATTTGTAAAATGTCATGGACAATATTGAAATTTTAATTGTGGATTTAATTAATGCTTCAATGAAAATCAATAAATTTGTAAATATTTTTGAAGATAATAAAATTTCAGAGATTATTCCAAATTAAAGAAGAAATAACTAAACATTTCTATGACATTTCCAAAACCGAATGAAATTATGTAGAAATAAAGGGAAAATTCCGACCACAGCGAAATATCCAGATTTCGAAAAATTTCCAATTTCCAAAAAGTAGATTTCCAGATTTTGGAGCTTTCTAAAGAGAAGACGTGCCACGAAAGCTTCATGCAAGCAAAAAATATGAATATTTAGTCAAAGAGAAATATTGAAAGTCGAAACGTTCATTAAATATTTGCTATTATTTATCGAAGCAAAGGAAATTATGAAAAAAGAGAAATATTTAATTTTGTCCCTTTTTTGAAAGATAAAGAACGTTTCAAATTTCAAAAATAAACTGCATTTTTGGTTGATGCGAATTTCTTACCTAGTAAATACAGGAAGGAACCAAAGTTTAGCGTTGTCTCCGAAAACTTCCTGGAAATTATTACATTTCCCAAGACTAAAGCCGTCCTTATCCTTTCCTGTGCGAAATACAGGTGGCCTGAAAGCCTCTAAAATAATATTACATATATTTTTTCATTAGTATTAGTACTTTTATAATAGAATTTCATGATATTAATATTTTACTTCTATTTTCTCTCAAATTTTCAAATTATTTCAAATTTCCACTGAAATTATATTGACTCTAAGAAAAAAATCGAATTGATACATTTTTGAAAATCAAGAACCCCTTAAATAAATTTTTTCTACGGTTCGAATGCGAACAATTTGATTTTTGTGATCCCAATTATTTATCGTATAAATTTATAAAAATGAATAAAATACCTAAAGTTGATCTATTGTGTAAGACGAGGTAGCAATGATAAAAGAAGAGCGAGTTCAGACTCACTGCGAACATCAGAGCGATGAAAAACAGGAGGAGCATGTGGTACTTTTCTACTCCTTCCAATTCACCCTGGAAAAAAAAAGAGGAAAAATCAAAATATTAATTACAATTAATATCCATGGAATAAATTGGGAGATCAAATGGGGTGGAATTTCTTACCCTCCAAATTCGTATAAAGTATTGCAAAGACGTGGCAGCAATGAAGAGACAGTACAGCAATGCATACGCCAGGAACAATATGAAAAATTTGTAATTATGGAATCCCACGCAATTGTTCACCCACGGGCAGTGGTGATCCATTTTAAGGACACAGGTGCCGCACACGCTGCAGTGGTGCGCCCTGTCAGGCTTGATCAATTGACATTTGTCGCAGAAACGTACCGCTAAATCAAAAAATCAGGGAAAAAAGAAACATATTAGACTCAAAAACGTTTTTGTAAAATTAAAAAAAGGAAAATTCGCAAAATTCGAAATCGATGATAGAAAATTGAGAATTTTCTTTTTATTTTAAACACCTCGACCTATATCTTTTAGATTTCTTGACGATAATTGTCCTTTAATTGGTCGAGTGTTTGTGTATCATTCGTATGATTTTTTTTTCGCAAAGAATAAAATTATGATGTATTTTTTTTTTCGAATTTACATTTTTGTCGAGAAGATAAGGTGTACATTAACATTTAAAAACACTCATTCATTGCTGAACCTACTGGTTATTTAAAAAAAATTTGAAAGTTAATGGAGTCGATATATGTGTCCCGACTCTGAAGAGAAATATGATTTTTTTTTTCAAATCCTCTATAAAAAGAAACCCGACGTTTTCTAATAATTGAATTCACATAAATATACAATATCTGCTCGTTACAATAATTCATAAAATTAAATAGAATTTTTTTAAATTAAAAATGCTATTTTTTCAATAGCAGAATTAATTTTGCTTCGACCAGTGTTTCGACAACTTCGAAAATTTCACATTGCACTTGTTTACCTCCTTTGATAGTTCGATTTGTGACTGGTAGATTTTGTGCTAATCTTTCCAGCATCTCAATTTGGGCTTCTTCAGTCTCCGCTTGTAATAATTCCAATAATACTCTATTTGGTAATTTAAACTGCAACAATTGAAATTATTTGGGTGAGTAACTACTTGTTGTCGTCGATCGACCTTTTTCAAATGCCTGAGTTTTACCTTATATGGTATTTCTATTAATTTCGCAAACACGGTTTGCCAGTAGGACCACAAAAATTGTAGAAACAAGATATGGAAGAAGAAAAGGTAAAACGCCTTTTGCACATAATTTTCTATCGTATCTGAAACGGAAAAAAAATTTTGCGAATTAGTTCGGTTTTGCAAATTACGTAGGAAATTATTATTATCAATAACAAATATCAATGTAAAAAATTAATATTACTGTTTATTGTCAATAACAACGATATTTAACAAAAAATAGTGATAATACTTTAATTAATTCCTTTCGTTGATTAATTAATAATTAGGGAACAATTATTTTAATCTCAGAAATTTATCAAAGTTCAATTCGTTCGAGAGGTTTCTGTTTCGATGCATCGGTACTTGATAAATTTGGCAGAAATAAGTTACTGATAACGGTACCAAAAATTTCTTCTATTTTGTTTTTCAAAATTTGCCTTGAACCTCATTTTTCCAAATTTCTAAACACTATATTATTACAAAAATAATACATTTTTGGGACTTTCTTCTATATTTTTCTGGAAATTCCACTTTTTAAGGAAAAAAAATTCCAGAAAAACCAGGGGCACCTTCGACTTCCATGGGTTTCTCGCTGGAAAGACACCAATTTCGCTTCGACGACTGTTCCAATTTTCTTTCGCTCGCTATTACTTCGCCTCAAACTTCTCCAGGAGGAAAATAGAAGCCTTTCGCGTTTACATTTCTCTGGAATTTCTCCAACAGGAAACTACGAGCCTTCTCCATTAACTCTCCTCTACTTTTTGAAATCGACAAAACTCGAAGCCTTCCTATTAATTGCCCCAGAATTTTTCCAAAAGAAAATAGAAGTTTCGCCATTGGTTTTTCTGGAATACCTCCGAAGGGAGATAAAAGGACACTTTGGCTCTGATTTTTTCCAGTCGATAGGCACTTACAGTAACAAAGTTGCACTACGTAAGCGTAGTAGGACCAGAAGACGGCGGATAAAATGAAAAGCACTGGAATCCACTTGGCAACTCTCATGCACCACCAACACGTTCCATTTTGTTTACCCATATTGGAAGGAGCTGGTTGTCAACGTGCGGGCGTACATGCGTGGCCAGGTACGCCTTGAGGTAGAGCTCGCACCTGGACGGGGGCCAGCCAAAACGAGAGAACCCAGAACCCGGAACCCACCCTGGGCTGCTTGTTACTTCGACAAACCCGTGACGACACGCTCCTGCATGGATACTGAAAATATCTATTTCCTGAACGCTGTTGTGACTCCTTGCATCGCGTTTCCGTCACATACTCGAAAGCGAAGCTCCTTCTAAAAATACGGAATCTCGAGTCCCCTTATCACCAGCAGCGATACTCGCGAGCAACGAATCAATTCGGTTTTTTTTTCTTGTTCGCTCACTACGGTTCTGTCCTTATGCCATTGCAGTTTTCAGGTTCACACGTTCATCACATTGTTAGAAAATGTCACTCCGCTCTCGTGCGCTCCGAATTCTGTCGCTGCTGAAGACTAGAGAGAGGTTCCCTCTGTGCCACCGCGCGCATAGTAAACAGTCCTAGTGATATATCGCTGCTTCTCTTCTCTTTTGGTTTTTGAATTATTATCGATACATTTTATGAAATACCACCGCAGCCAACCACGATTTCAACGCATGCGTTCGTCATTCAACCTTCCTCTCTTTTCCTGCCTGCGTGTGTTTCGTTATTTTATCGGCCGATGAATTCCATGGCGTCTTGGCGATGCATTTTTTTCCTTCAGTTTCGGTTCAGACCCTCCACTCGAGACTTCCTTGGTGTTGCTTCTCTCTCTCTCTCTCTCTTTCTCTCTTTCGGTTTTCAGCTAAAATTATCGATGCTGTAACCAAGCGTTCATCGTAATGATGTAATCTATCAGCCCACGAACCCACCGAGGGTCGTTTAAAGAGAGAGTTTCCACTTTATAGAGAACCCGTAAACACACAAATCAGAATTTAATAACCCGTCGAAATTGCGCCGCTTGTTTGAAATCGATTCCAGACCAGGTTTAGGGGTTTCTAAAAAATTTGGGAACAAAATTGAAACCTAAGCGATCAAATCTATGGTTTTGATTTAATGCCCATGGGATTCTTCTTGACAAGAAATTTAGTCCCAATTATAGAATTTAAATAAAGGAGCTTGGGATACTATGATTTCTTTATTTGCAAAACAACAATTTGTCGATTATTAGAAATCGATGAAATCAATTTTTAATAATTGGCAAATCGACAGTCGAAAAGGTGCCAATTATTAAAAATCTATGAAATCGAGTCTATGGTTTACTTCGATACCTATGGAACTCGATCCGATATTCAATTCAATAAAAAAAAATTACTAATTATCTGGTAATTAGTAAAATAAAAATCCCATGGAATTGTTTTCAAGCTCTAACTCCAGTTTAATCCTACAATTTGATTGAAAAAGGATTTTTCAACTATTATAAATATTGGGAAAAAATAGTAATTCGACCTATGCAAATTTTGTAGGATTATTTTGGCCTCCGGTTCCATCCTGGTCCTAGATTTAAATTGAAAATCCCAAAAATTTCAAAATTTAAGTTTTTCAATCATGAATTTTTTTTACAAGTACAAAATTCGCTAATGGAAAAATAACTTGAATAATAATAATTTAAATCCCATGGGATTTGAATTATTCTTCCATCAGCAAATTAACGGTACAAATCCCATTAGATCTGAATTTTTTTTCCATTAGTAAATTAATAATTAACAAATCCTATGGGATTTTCTATATTTATTCTTAAATTCCAATCCTAAAATTCATTCGAAAAAGTATCTTGCGACCGATGAGTCGCACGATTGTTCTTCGGCAATCAATTTTTTTCTCTGCGAATCAAAAAGTAGTTGCCAATCGAAAATCAAAAATAGTCTCGCTCTCATGGTATGAAGTAACAATTACCCTATAATATATGCAAAACTTCCTTGGAACATACTACGTCACCGGTGACGTCGAAGAAACCTCATTTCCTCGCTTTTATTGTTATAAAAAAAATTAACGGAGTTCCTGTGAGTCACCGGCAGGTATGATTGTATGATGAATAATAACAATAAGTGTGTTGTGTTGGTCTATTGGCGTGCATGAGCTAGACGGGGAAACCTTGTTCCAGAGAGGAGGGAATTTCAAGAAAGGGTCCCCCGGCACTACATTTAACAAAAAAGAGACTCGGCTGCGAAGGTTCCGAACGAACGATGACGCTATAGTATCGCAAACTGCGCACAGAACTCGGCATAGCTAACATAACAAGAGTCGGAGCCTGTACGTAGCAAGTTAGCAAGCAGGCAACAAGCAAAGCAAAGCAAAGCAAGTGAATAAGTGGGTGTGACCCCGTCATTGACTAGCCGGCAGCCGGAGAGGTAAGATCATCTCTTTTTTTTGTTTTTTCTTCATTCTTTTCCGTCTTATCATCGCCCAGAAAATATCGTTATTGCTGTTTGTTGTTGCGAGAATCTGCCGAGGACGTAAATCCCAGCAGATGCTCGCGTCGAATTCAAAACCAACGTCGCGCCACGGGTTTGTGCGTTTTTGAAACAGCGAAACCTGGGTGTGGATGAAAGCGAAGAGCCGCGCATCAATCGATCGTCAAAAGTCCGAAACGCAGTAGGAATTTTTCCACATTCATTGGTCGTTTCTGCTTTCAGTTCGAGATTTCACCTGCCATCAGCCGATTCGAAAATGTCGCAGCAGCAATACTATCCATTTAAAGTGAGTATCCGTCTCGCGTGCATAAGAATAAATTTCCATCTCCTTTTTTTTTTCCTTCACTCTCGCTCCAGCCGCATCCTTGACACGCTTTTTTTTTCAAACTTCTCAATCCAAGAAGATTCCACGGATAAGTGCGACCAAGCGCTTGACGTTTTCGACAAAAGTGAGTGGCAACACCTTTCCTGGGGTTCCTGAATTTCCACAATTGTCGAATTTACTGGAATTTCCAAAATACAGGATTCTTGGCCATTTTGTCCTTGTCCTGGCGGATCGATTCCATGTAGTTGAAGTTATCGGTGAATATGATGTCGAAGGAATTTTTCCTGTGCTGTGTCGATTCCCGATTCGCAACATTCGGTACCTGAAAATTCTTGCAAATAACAAATGCAGACGTGCAAAAATGTAAAGAATTCTTTTTTAAATTTTAATCTTGAAAATGTGAGATATTGGGAATTTCAGCAATTGCTAATTTTCATAAATTATTTCAGTCGCAAACTTTGAATCGCATACTCCGAGTAATCGCAAAAAAAAGTAAGAGGAAATTTCGGTTCGATACCAAGGGAATTATTAAAACTGGAAACTGGAATGCTCTTAAAAATAAAATTGTTTCTCTCAAAAATGTTTTCCAAGCCTTCCCAAAATTCATTAATATCTCCGATCTCGAAATCATGATTTTTCTTATACCAATTTTGTAAATGTTCGATTTTAATAAAATTCGCGTTTCCATAATAATTATCAATAAATTAAAAATCCCGTTTCCTCCAATTGATTATCATTATTATTAAAAATAATGCATACTCTGCTATTAATTGTTTAAAAAATAATTTTAATATATTATATCGCCGTGTCGACAACGACACGACTTCGCTTCCACCAATTTTCTAAATAATCAGATCTGAATAAATAATAGTAATAATTCTACACATTTCCTATTAAATTAAAATTGGATTTTCAAAATCTGACCTCTGTTAAAAACAAAATGTGATTTCAGTGCACCCCCACGGTGTACCCAGCGGAGCCGTTCGATGCGAATGCCGATGCTGCGATTTTGAGGAAAGCCATGAAAGGCTTCGGCACCGATGAGAAAGCCATCATCGATGTCCTGACCCATCGAGGGATCGTACAACGTCTGGAAATCGCAGAAGCTTACAAGACCCTCTACGGCAAAGACCTGATAAGCGACTTGAAGAGCGAGCTTACGGGGAAACTCGAGGATGTCATGGTCGCTCTCATGACCCCGTTACCTCATTATTACGCCAAAGAACTGCACGATGCTGTCGCCGGAATGGGAACCGACGAGGAAGCCATCGTCGAGATCCTCTGTACCCTGAGCAACTACGGTATCCGGACCATCGCGGCTTTCTACGAGAACCGTGAGTGTCAAAAACCAGGAAATTTTGAAGGATCGTCTAGGATTTTTTTCTTCATTCCAATTTTGAATTCCAGTTTACGGCAAGACCCTGGAAAGCGACCTGAAGGGGGATACTTCGGGACACTTCAAGAGACTCCTGGTGTCCCTGGTGCAAGCCAACCGGGACGAAAACCAGGGGGTGGACCAGGCACAGGCCCTGGCTGACGCCCAGGCACTCTACGATGCCGGTAAATGTTGGTTGAACGATGCCGTCATCGTGACAAATGTCACAATTAACAGCCATTACGTAACCGAATCGTTCCAGGCGAGAAGCAATGGGGCACGGATGAGTCTAAATTCAACGCCATCCTGGTGTCCCGCAGTTACCAGCAATTGCGACAGACTTTCCTGGAGTACGAGAAGATCTCAGGTCACGACATCGAGGTCGCGATTAAAAAAGAGTTTTCTGGAAGCGTCGAAAAGGGGTTGCTGGGAATCGGTGAGTAAAAAATGAAAGTCGATTCGGTCCTGGACGATTCTAACGAATTTGCAATTGCAGTGAAATGCGTGAAATCGAAGGTCGGTTTCTTCGCCGAGAGACTCTACGCCAGCATGCACGGGATCGGCACGAAAGATCGCACTTTGATCCGAATCATCGTGTCACGCAGCGAGATCGACCTGGGTGACATCAAGAAAGCCTTCGAGGAACGTTACGGCAAGTCCCTGGAAAGCTGGATCGCTGTAAGTTGAGGAACGAAAGCTCTCGAAAGCTCCCATTCGCTAAAAAAATGATAATAATTTTTCTCACGTTTTTTTTTCCCACAGGGAGACACGTCCGGCGACTACAAGAGAGCTCTCTTGGCTCTCGTCTCCACATAAAAATCGTCTCATGCTCCCATCAACCGCAAAATCGTTAATTCACAATGGCTTCGAAGCGCGTCCGTCATCGATTCTCTCTGAAAGAAGAAAAAAAAGCGAATATTAATGAATTTCATCACAAATCCAACTTGACTGCCACTTTTGCAGAATGTTTACCTCAAATTTCGAGACCACGGGATCAAGCAAGATTTTTTCTATTCTACACAAAGCTTTTTTTGATCACAGAAAAAAAGTTTGTGCCTATCGCGATGTCCAAAAAAAAAAAACAGAACTACGCACGCCGCTGCCATTAGTGCCTGTATACTTGACTTATCCTTTCCGAAATCCAGGAGATTTTGTTATTTCAGATGAAAAAGTTGAAGATTGTCGAGTTTATTTTCAATTACGCCAGAGTTTATAGATATATATCACTGTTGAACAGATTTGTGCATAATTGCGAAAGAAAACAGGGGAAAAAAGGACTTATTTACTGAAAACATTGTCAATTTTGAGCAAAGATCTATTTTAATACTACTATTTCTACTTCTAGGATTGCTGTTTGGAGTTGGTTTATTTTTAATTTTCTACGAAGAGAAATTTTTACCTACCGTTGTATCGCAAATGCCTATTTTTACTAAACGGATGGAAAAAGTTTTTGTTATTTTGTATAATATATCTGCACAAAAACTGCTATACAAGTGTGTGAATAAAAATGTCTTGTAAACTTATGAGAAAAATTCGTGATTTTCTTGCTGCTTCGTTTTTTTTTTCAGCTTCCAGCTGAAAATCCGGGGTTCCGAGGTTTATTTCGAAAGAGTCGTGTCTCTAATTCCGTCCTCTGTGATCTAAAATTTAAAAAAAAATAGAAAATAGTTATTTCGGAACAAATATCATGCATTCTAATAAAATATTTATTTCCCAGGTATGAAGAATAAATCCTACAGTTGCAGTTTTTGAGAAAGAAAAATTGAAGAAGCATTTTAAAATATATAATTAACTTTTTTTTACCTCGAAGTAAATGGAAGTTTGCGGTAAATTGGATGATTTCCAAGAGTGTGCGATGAAAACAGAATTTTTCAAGCGAGTTAAGAGAATTCTTGTGTTCACTCGGTGGGCCAGTAATTGACCTCCTGTACTGACAAAGCTGTACTCTCCTTTGCTATCTATATGGTTTGCCAGTTCATTCACAACCACAATCTGAAATGAAAAGAGAAAACAAAATTGATATTCCTAAAAGTTGCTCCGAAGAAACTGCAATTTTTCCTCAATTCATCTTCGATACTAATTTTTTTTTTTTTTCATCGAAGAATTTCAGTCGCTGCAAAAAAATTGAAATTCCTAAAAGTTGCTCCGAAGAAACTGCAATTTTTCCTCAATTCATCTTCGATACTAATTTTTTATTCCATCATCGAAGAATTTCTAGTCGCTGCAGGAATAATGGTAATTTTTATTCTCCGCTTTGATACTTCAATAAATAAATAAATAAATAAATACGATGAAAACAGTCGAACGTTAAGATATTTAATTGAATATAAATAATGAAGAGATATACATATTTGAGAAATGGGATGACGAAAGAAAAAGTTTCTGAGTCATCGAACGATATGCAATCTCAAAGTATGCAGCTACTCACCGCAATCTTGCGAGTTAGCAATAATTCCTGCAGCTTCGTGATGACTTCGAAATATATCTGAGTTCGATGAAACACTTCGGGGCAGCCACACTGTATAAGAAACGATAAGCTGTCTATCACGAGAAGTCGTGTCTGAAAATGCAAGGGGGAAAGAAAAATATTAAGTAAATCGTAAATAAAAATTGAAAAAAGCGAAAATAGAAAATATTTGAAAAAGGCATTTTTTTATACTCACTTTTGGATTTGATTTCACGAAAGCGTTCAAGTTTTTTACAATACCTAAAAATTCTTTGAGCGTCGTTGGAGAAAATACCGTGATCCCTTTCAGAATTTGTCCAATATTGATATTTTTATCGTTATGAAATTTCTGAGCTCCTACAACGAGATCTGAAAAACAGAAATATAGAAAAATTAATGCATCATAATAAAATCATGAATATTCATATTATTCTATATTCCCATATAATTTTGAATTTCCAAAAAAGGACCAGAGCACCCTCAATAAAACTTATCTAAATCACAAAAAATTTTTTGCCTACAAAAAAATTCTTTATCATGAAAAGTAAATACAAATGCTTACAAGTCTTGCTGAGAAAAACTTCAAATCAAAGTAAATTCGAGATCTCGATTATTGGTGGAGCAGAAGCGTCGCGACGAGAGCGACGACGTCACGACGTCGGTGAAAACACTGTGCTGTGCTTTTGGTAGGAGTAGAAATAAATGTGGCTTCGAAGGGTTTTAATAAATACGTCAAATTCCCACAAATCTTTCAAATGAAATGGAAGAAAACAGCGTCCAGTTGCATAATTTGTTCTTCTACGCGAACGCGTGCCATGTGTGCAAAGCCTTTGGCAAGGAAACGAAGGTGAAACGTTGCGGCAGCTGCAGCATGATATCCTACTGCAGCAAGGAGCACCAGAAGGAGCATTGGTTGGAACACAGAGACCTTTGCAAGACGATCAAGGAGCTACGCGATGACCCGAAGACCTCGAGTTTCTTCGAAACCAACAAACAGTTCGACCTGGAAGATTGGACTCGCTTGAAAACCAATCTCATGCTCCTGACGCAGTTGAAATTGTCCAGGAGACTCTTGCCGTACGAGGAACAGATGTTCAAGTTCCCAAGGATGTGCGTAGTTTGTCGAAGAAGGGACGGCAAAAGCTTGACCGACTGCCCGGACTGTCCTTGCGCCAGTTTCTGTCCTATGCATTTGGAAGACACGAACCACTCGAAACGGTGTTCGCTCTATAAATTGTGTTTCGACTTGGATGTCTTTTGCACGGTATTTCAGAGGGAAGTTCCTCGAACGGCTATTCCCTATCACACGGAAGCCGCGTTCCTGCCGAAAACCATCAAGGACTTCATCGAACTCTACGTGAACGAGAACGAGTCCTCGCCGATGTCCATCGAATGCCAGTCAGCCTCCAACTCGGAATACTTGACGAGACCTCTAACTTTGCTCTACGCCATGGAAGTTCTAGGGATCGAAGCGAAGGAGGATTTCTTAGTTCACGTCGTGGGTGCGAACGACATGGAATTGGCTGGACTCGAACTTTGGGAATCCCTCCTGCACTGGCTGTCGGATTTGAGGAGTCTGAGGATAGTCTTCGTTGGCCCGGAGTTGCGATCCATAGAATTGACACCGAACGTGTGCAATTGTTGTATCAGTAAGGACCTGGAAGTGAAAGTTTGGGTTTTTGGGGACACGTACGAGAAGTTCCAAGAAGAGCGCAAACAAAAACCCGATATCGTCATCGGGTACAATGTCGGGTTCCACGAGTACGATTTGAACTCTCAAGGAGACACTTGGGCGAAGTCCATCCGAGTTCTAGCCGAACAGAATTGTCCATTTGTCATGACTTCGTACACCCTGGAGGAGGCCTTGGAGGATCACAAAAGGTTGCGTCGAGTGCTGGATAATAACGACTTGGAATATTCCGAGTGTCGAATAAATCCCTATGGAAGCTTGAGACCTCATCGAGATTTCGAATCGGAGGGACTATACTACCAAAATCAATGTATCGTTATATATAAGAGACTCCAGACTGAAGGCGATTGATAAATAAACCAGGAGCAGGTTTCCAGAATGAATCATTCCTATCGTGGAAGGAATCGAAGATATTTCGTATCTCGGTTTCGAGGATCGATGTCAAAAAAAGAGAGATGTTAAGTTACGAAGTAAATCGAATCGTGAAATGATATCGAATAATCCTTCCTGTAAATGTGATAAATGAGGAGAAAAAAAAATGTTTGTACCTTCGATTCGTCGTTTAGACAATCCACTTCTCGTGTCGATGTAAACCGCAGAAGCATTTAGTCCATTGTAAGTTTTGCTCAATTGAACCGATACGCAAATCTGTGAACTTAAAAACGTACAAAAAAAGTTCATCGAATCATTGTTTTCAATGAATGGGATTCCTTTGAATCTACCGGCGACTTGTTTGTTCCTTAGAAGGTGTTATTGCAAATTATTGAAATATTCCTTCGTCATAGTCGATAATGTTTTTTCTCGAAATAAATTGATTGTCGAAAGATTCGTACCAGATTTGAGTTTTTCCCGAACCCGGCTGTCCGCTCAACTGCGTGATGTATCCACACTGGAAACCGCCGTTTAAGATTCCATCTAACGCCTCGCTGGATGTCGAAATGTAATCGTTCTCGATTTCGTTCTACAGGAGTAGAAGTGCGATTAATTGCATCCGTGGGAGTGGATTATGATAAAATTGGAAGATTTCATCTTAAGACGTCATGTTATTAGTACAATTCATGGAAAAATCTTATGGAAGCTAATTTGGATTTTTTTATGTTCAGTTCAGATGAAATATCGCAAAAACAGGAAATGGGAAAATTTTTAAATGAAATAAAAAAGAAACAGCTTCAGAAAACTTACTTTCCAAGCCTCCAGAGCAGTGATTGTTTCCGGAGGTCTGGATAATCGCTCTATTGTTGGAAAATGTTCTGAAATTGAATTCGTTGACCGATATGAGAGAATTTTTTCTGAATTTACACAATTTTGTCTCTTTTTTTGTTTTAATTTTCTTAACTTTCTAAAATTCCTGTATTTTGAAAATATACAAAAAAAGAAAATGAAAATATACATCAAGGCATCCGATTCTGCTTCGCAAAACCTGCGCATTCGATTTTTCTTCTTTTTGGAGTGAAATTGTCACCAAATAGAAAGTAATTTGTTAATATAGATTAAAATTAATACAGATTCTTACCGTTCTCGGGGGGGACGTCCTCCAGGTAGCGAAATCCGTTCGACAGAAGATCGCTAAGGATTTCCGCGGGCAAATCTAAGGTGGTTATCGGCCGCAACATCCTTCGAAGTTCGCGCCGGCGCGCATTTCTCCTGTCGAATTTAAAACCAATGGGAACCTAACCTTAAAAATTGCCGACTTCCAGCCAATTTATTGGGAATTTGCGGTCGTTGGTACCTTCCAGTGGAATTCCAGGCACTTTCTATGGAAAAGTGGCGGTGATCGGTAGCGTAAGGAGTAAAAATTGGTGGAATTACAATTTTCTTCCTCGTACAATCCGGCACTTTTTCATGGAAACAGTAGCAGTGACAAAATGGATTTTGAAATCGCACCACTTTCAAGGGACTTCGATATCATTATATCGAAATCGAATCGAACGATTGTTCATTTTTGCGGGATTTCGAAATTCTCGGGGAAGACCAAAAAAATCGACTTTTGGAACCTTTTTTTGGGAACTACCGGGAGACCCATATCCGATGTATTTTTTTCCGAGGAATCCAATTCTGTTATTTAAATTCTAGAAATTCCACGGAAAATAAGATTTTTCCTCAAAAGACCTACTTTTTTCCAACTTCCGCTGGGATTTCATCAAATTTGACCTTGGGAATCGATTCTATAGGAAAAATTACCCCTAGAAATGACTTGCCCAACCCCGATTTTGAATTTTAAATTTTTGCCCCATTTTTGGGGGAAGGATATGCCCAAAAAAATCGACTTTTGGAAAAGTTTTTTCGGAACTTTCGGGAGACCCATATCCGATGTAATTTTTCCCGAGGAATCCAATTCTGTTATTAAAATTCTAGAAATCTCACGGGAAATAGGATTTTTCCTCAAAAAACTTAATTTTTTCCAACTTCCGCTGGGATTTCATCAAATTCGACCTTGGGAATCGATTCTACGGGAAAAAAAAACCCTAGAAATGACTTATTCAACCCCATTTTTCAATTTTGAATTTTTACCCCATTTTTGGGGGAAAAAATAGAAAAATGATGTATCGATTCTCCTCACAATCGATTTAAAGTCCTCTCGAAAATCGAGAGCACAGAGCGACGACGTCGTACTCGGAGAGGTTATGTTTGATGTAGAGGTTATGTATCGCCAGGGGTTGTAAGTATACACATACATGTATGATGTGTCAAAAGAGCGAGAATCTTGGAGGTAAACATTGGGAATTCAATTGAGGTTTGAGGGGAACAAGAGAGAGCGAGAGAGATAGAGAGAGTGAGATGACGTCGAAGAACTTCTTGGACCTGGACATCGACAAGTTGTTCGCCGAACACACCATCAAGGAGATCGAGGAGATCCAGAAGAAGATTCAGTATGAGAGCGACCGGAAGAAAATCGAGCTCCGGACACTCGTTGGGTAATAATTAGTTTATTTAAGGAACCACGTATTTTCCCTTTTTTTCCCTTTTTTAATTTCTATTTCCTTACTCCTTTTTTCTTATTTTACACCAATTTTGAGTTTTCCGGAGTCTCGGATCCTTCGCATACAAATTCACAGGATTCCGATTTCAGGGAAAGGTACAGGGACCTCATACAAGCCGCCGATACGATATCGCAGATGCAAAAGACCTCGGAGTCGGTCGTGTCCAGAATCGGCACGATAGAGAAGACCTTCCGGGAACTGCAACAAAAGTATTTGATAGGATTTAAAATGGAGTTCGAGAAATCTCCTATAAGGTACCCGACCTTCCTGGAGAACCACATTCGCCTTTGTGACGTGTTCGGTCCCCTTCGAGTCCTTATTTCCTTTATATTTTAGGGACGTCCGGGAGGTTTCCGACTACGCGATCATGAGGATCAAGATCCTGATGGACATTCCCGAGTACATCTGGTCAGCGATCGACAATCGGAATCTCTTATTCGCTACGCAGTTATTTATATTAGCACGACATATAAATTACGGTCTGTCCTTCGAACTGGGGAACGAGGAATTGAGCAAAAAGTACCCCATCGTTGGGAAACAGTGGGGAGTCGTTGGTCAGTTCAAGAACGTGATTTTCCAGTCGTGTCATAATACCTTGAGGTCCTCGGAACTTTCTATAGAAGTGAGTGGTAATTTACAATTAATTATAATAATTATAATAAGACATTATTGTTATTATTTTACATTCCAGAATATAATTTTTATGTTCACAAATTTTATTCGCCAGCATTGACTTATCGTACATTTGATATCGTACATTATTGTGGTTCGTTAACATTATTTATTACCGGTCGTAATTGTAACGATTAATTATCGTGTAATTTCAGTTGCGATTTTATCGATACGTTTTATTAGATTCCCTATAATTTATGGAACTATGGTAATTTCAGTCAGCGGCTAACAGCTTGTCGTCGTTG
The DNA here is from genome assembly GCA_949825005.1 of Gasteruption jaculator. NCBI lineage: Eukaryota > Metazoa > Arthropoda > Insecta > Hymenoptera > Gasteruptiidae > Gasteruption > Gasteruption jaculator. The sequence continues at coordinate 12,489,880 of OX463766.1, forward strand.
GTTTTGTTAAACGACACGAGTTCGATCGACTTGTTGAAAAATCTCATAGCGTCCCGAAGTTTTGCGATCGAGCGTACGATAAAAGAGGAGAACCCGAACGGAGTGAAGAAGAGAATCAAATTGTGTATAAAATTGTTGATCGAGACCATAACTTTAGTGTATTCTTCTTTTATAAGTAAGTAATTTTGTTGCTTTATTCGTTTACAATAAATTTAACAAATGTAAGATTTCTTCTTGTTTCTTCTTTGCAGAATTCGATAACAAGGAAGGTTTAGTTCTTCGATACGTGAAATCCATTTCCGATTTGGAAGCCGCTTCGCTCCTCGATCGGTTGGATTTGGACGAGGAACTGACCAATGAATTTCTCCCAGCGATCGCAAAAACGCATAAACCCTTCACCGAAAAGCACTTCGATAACCTGACACCGACCGATCTGAAAGAAAATATTGAATCTTGGCTCGAGTGGATTCAGACTTTTACTTCCACAGAAGTTACGAAATTGTTGAGTTTCATTACGACCATCAAGGGTTTGCATAATATTCGAGAGGAAGTCGCTTCGATCGATTTACCTGAAACCTGGGGAACTATCTGGGAAGTGTTCGAGTTACCGGCAGTGAATTTCTGGTCGGAATATTTTCAGCCTCTTGTCACAAAAAGAGCGAAAGGTAAAAAGCAGAAATTACATTTATTCATAAAAATGAGATTGGTTTTTAACTTTTTTTTCACCTACTTTCAGAAATTACTAATGAGAAATGGAAAACGTCGTTGACGAATTTGAAAACGAACATAGAGGATATGTTGAAAAAAATAACGAACGAGAAATACGAGTTCCCCGAACACGACTTGAGGTGGTTCATTTGGAAGGATTCTCCGACCGACATACCTCAAAAATTGTCGATCACAAAGAACGACGGAGTCGGTGGCGTCAACGAAAGATCGCTGTTGATGAAAGCGAAGGGCTTCTCTCCGAACATCGTAAAACTCTGCCAGGATTTCGATAAAAACTTGGTATCGTTGTTGCTGGATTTAGAAAAATATTTATACGAAACGGACCGAGTGAATTTCATCAAAACCGATTTACTGACGATCAACATCTCCATTATCAGCAACATGTTCTCCGATCGACCGGAAGTTCAGGAGAATCTGCAGGAAATCAGCAGAAAAATGATACTGGAACTCCTGGAATTTGTCAAAACGAATTGTTTGACCACGGATTCGAAGGACGTTTCGAAAACGAGGCACGAGAAATGTGCGATTTTCTTGGCGCGATTTTTACAAGCTTTGACGACACTCTGTCCGAATTTAAATAAGTGTTTAACGCTAACGCGACTGTCATCGGGGGTTAACGTAATTAATACAAAATGGCAAAGTATCTGTGATATCTTGAGGGATGAAAGTTTGTCGATTTGGTCCCTTTGGGCGACGTCTTATTGTAGTAATATTCCCGTTTACTTGGAAAAGTATTTAAACAGTGACTTCCAGTACGGATTTAAAATACATTCGATTATTTCCGAGTGGGAGAAGGACGTGATCGAGGAAGAGGCCGAGGAAGGGAAGAGAATCCAGTCGGAAATTCTAGTACCTCATCAACCCTCCGTTAATTTACAAAAATTCTTAGCGAATATCAATACGGATTTGAACAAAATAATTCCCCACACTTTACCAAAGTGAGTATGGTTCTGGAGAAAATTTCCGAAATACTCGAATTTCTTTTTCTGTATTAATCGAAATTGTGATATTTTTTTTTTCTTGCAGGAAAGTTCTAAACGAAATCATCGAAAACATCGTCACGGAAATTTGCAAATATTTCCTGCAGGTGTCGAAGAAACAAGAGCTTCGGCAAAAACAGGCTTTCCAAGTATTATTCGACGTGAAATACGTGACGTTACTCATGGTACCGCGGGAGAACAAAGGCTTGACCGAAAAATCCATTGAAGTTTGCGACAACGTGATTCTGAAAATCGATCCCTTTGATTTCGACGTTTTTTACCCGTTTATTCACACGAACGTGAAAAAAGCTGCCCAAAGATCTCTGGTAAATTGGATTTCCTTTCCTGGAGAATTAAATGAATTTATTTATTTATTTTTTTTTTTCGTGTGTCCGTTTTAATTCAGGGTTTTTTTTCTCAATTTCAGCTGATTCACGGTAACTTGGTGCCGCATTTGGAACAGTTACACTCAGTATTAGGATCCCGTGTCGATTATGGTACATCCGAAAGTGGAGCAGCAGCTCCTGCAGTTCTGGCACTTTGTACCGGTGCTCCCTGGTTTCCACCGTTAGCTGTTACAGTACCTACTAGAAATTTACCACTAGTGCCTGTGCCCATTCCTGACAAGACACAGGTGAGATTTTTTTTCTTTTTTATTTCATTTTTATTGAATTTTTTTTATTAGATTTTTTATTTAATTGAAATTGTATTTTTCAAAGCGGGTAAAATCATGAAATTTAATGTATACATTTTTTTTTCGTTGAATTGTTCGACTGTATTTTATTAAATTCTTTAATTTTATACATACAAATTTAATTTTATAATTTTAATTTAATTTTATAATTTTAATTTAATTTTATAATTCTAGGAATCTGATAAAATTATAATACTTCATCATTTAAAATAAATATTTAAAAAATTAAGAATTTAATAAAACATACGGTCGAATAAAATAACGAAGGAAAAAAAAATTGGGTAACAACGATCAGCGAATAATCCATAAATTTATTATTTTCATATTCCATAATATCCAGAACTACAATTTTCCCTCGAATTTTCGATTTTACGAAATTACGAATGAATTTTTAAATAGTATTTGAAAACAAAAAATTCAAAGAAATAATGATGATTGTAGAGATCAACGCTAATTGGTTTAATCCCATCCAATTTCGTTTAGGGTAAGAGGAGAGACTCGTAAAATTTATTTGGTGTATGAGATTTTCCTGCATGGAGTGCGATTTTTATTCTCATGAATATTTTTTTTTATACCTACTAGTTTTTTATCTTATTGTTTTAAAAGTGTGATACCCTCTATCGGCCAGAATCTTTTCAAATAATCCAGATTAACGTTTTCGCTTATGGATTGATGCGGAATACCTGTTTTTTCCAATAATTGAATTGATATCGAAACATTTCGAGCCATAAATTGGAAAAAAAATACTGATTTCGCTTCTGCCTGTTTTTCATTTCAGAGGAAAAAGACAGTACCCGCGAAAGAGCACACGAGGAACGACTCGACAGGTGCAACAATAAAATCTGGTGCAGCTGCATTTTTCGGTGCTATGGGGACCGATTGGTTTGGTGCAAGTTAATACGTACCTCTCTCCCAGCTTCTCGTTTCTAATTTGTTCATGTATTATATTACTATGATTTAGATCCAATGCTGATACGATTAATATAGTATCGAAGATAAGTGAAAATATTTTAATAAATGTAAATACATTGTTGATACGAGATATCAAAAGCGAAAGAGAGAAATAGTTTAACAGAGTTTTCTTCTAAGATTAAGTTACCACTAGTAAGAATTTTTCTGTTCTATTTTGGTTTCGTCTGGTAGTAGAAAAAATTTTTGTAATTTTTTTTTCCAATGGGAAAAAAGGTTTTCTTTTTAATACTTGCGAGTGTAATTATCATGAGAGAATATTGGGTTTCTTTCGAGTTATGCAAATATATATTTTATAAATTAGTTATTAATTTACTTTTTATTTATTTTCGTTACGATCATTGTTCTTGGATTCAAGAAAAAAAAATACTAGAGGTTGTGAGAGAATAATATTTTTATTTAAAATAATTGATTACTCAATTTTTTGATTTCAGTTATTCTAGAACATAGTGACTTAGAAGATTAAGGAGACTTATGGGACATTTGTTGTACTTATTACAGTCCTCGGTATATTCAGCTTTTTTGATTTCCTCGGGAATAGCCTCTTCTTTCGACGACGAAGGTCTGAAAATTATTTTTTCATTTTTAAATCGTATTTAATTTTTTGTTTATATTTTGATTTTAAGTTAATTATTACTTGAAATGAATTTTAGTATTTTTAATTTTGAATTAATTTTCACCCGAAACGATTCAAGTTTCGCAAAATGTTGGAGGTAAATTCGGAAATTGAAAAAAATATGAAAAATAATAAAAAATACAAAATCTTTGAAATTTCAGGTCTTACGTGAAAAGAAGCTGCAACAAATCACCAACGAGTCCATTGTTTGAGAAAGGATCTTTGGTAATTTCACAGATTGTACGAAGAAGACAAATTCTACCAGGAAAGCCTGCTCTGAAAAAAACATTAATATTTTTTATTTCAACTTTTTCCAATTTTCACTTCGGTTCTGCAAAGAAAAAAAAAATGATATTCAATTTTTTAATCGAAAGCAAAATTAAAGTGCAAGTCGTAGGCAAAAATGAATGAGCAGATAGATACCCTTCGAATTTATTTTCGCATATTTCATAAGCAAGTTTTCGATCGAGATTCCGTTTCTCTAAATACTCCTCGAAAATTGACGAATTTTTATCGTTCGGTAATAAGTAATTGGCTTCGAAATAGAAGGAGAGGGTCACAGATTTGTTTGGAATATCAAGGGGAATTCCAATAGCAAAAAATATCTGGAAAGCAAAAACAAAATATTTCATGTGATTCTTCTCTTTTTTTTTACAGGCTGCAGCGATCGTGAGGTATGAGGCATGAGGATTTATGTGAATTTGTTAGTTGTCATGTCAAACGGTCAAAGAAAGGAATGGAAATACCGGCTTGAATTATGGCAGTAATTTGCGAATGTAACCCGAAACTCGGTGAAATAGGTAAAACACCAAATCTGTTACTTTTGTTTGGGTTTGATCGGCCTTTTTAATTGCCACGGCGATGAAAAAATCGTAAATGATCGTTTTAATACCCCCATGCCGCTTCCAGTGGGAAATCCGATGGAGCGAATTTGTCTTTCGACTGCGGACGTGATATTTTTTTGCATCCCGGACCCACTCGCGTTGTGCCAAAGTGCCAGAAAAATCGTTAATAGCTGGAACCTGCAGCAACACAACGTCAATTGTTGATTAATTTTTCTTTTTGGCATCGATTGCCAAATTAAAATAAAAAAAAACACCATGGGGTTATTAAAATTCCGTCCAATCAAAGAACCCAATATGTTTCACTAATTAATGAATTTCCGGTTGAATTCACCTTCGAGTGCAGGAGTGTGACCTGTAATTGCACATTTCTCGACCGACTTGTGCTTCTTTGATCTTCGGTTCAAGTACTTAAAGGCAATTTCTTGGCACTCGAGGAACGGTTTCACGTGTTTACACTCATACCCTAATTATTTCCTAATGCAAGAATTTTTTTCTTTTCTTCTTCCAGGCTCTTGCCCCGCCGTGAAAAATGTTTCCATCGCCCCGGGAGCAAAATTTTCAGCAATCGATCTTAGAGGCTTCGCTCATATTTTCCACGGTAATCTGCGAATTTCTCAGGAGATGGAAAAAGTGAGGGAATTTGAGGATTTTCTCAAAAAGATGACTCGATTTTTTTTACTGACAAATTTTCCAGATAATCTTCCAATGGGAATATCCTGGTCTTTTACCTCAGACTTGAGATTTGAAGTTTGAGATCATAAAAAGAATATTTAAATTAGGAAATTTGATCAATTGGAACCCAATGAAAATCTTCGTGATCAATTTTCTAAAATCCCCTTTTCATTTTTGCTATTTTATTTCCGAGAGAAACCACGTTACTTTTATTCGCATTTTTTTTTTATTGGATTGTAATTTGTTCGATTATTTTGCCCCCTTGCCTTTTATCTCAATCCCTCTAAAAATCCGTTTGATTTTTTCAATCGCTAATTAATGGAATATCCCTCAAACGATTTTCATTGACTTTTGTCTCTCTCTCTCGTTCATTCTCTGCTCACTTCCCCCTTTTTTTTAATTTGAAAATGTATTGAAAGCAATTAATACATATTATTCTTTTAAATTCTATCATTGTTATGGTTTTTCCTTTTTTATTTGCAAAAAGGTAAAAACCTGAAAATGAGAGAGTGGAAGTTGAAAAAGGGAATTACGTCTATTATTAAATTGCTTTTTGATTTTTTTTTTTTTCGTCCAACGACATCAAAAAGTAAAATCGACGATTTCCAATTGAATTATTTATTGATATTCGAATTTCGAACTTTGAATTGTAATTTATTTATTTTTGCAATTTTGAGAGGGATTTCGAAAGAGGTATTTGATTTATGTTATTGAAATAATTTTTTAAAAATATTTTAATTTGTAATTGATTGGAAATAGTGACTTTCAAAAATATTATAAATTCTTTGTAATAAAAATGTAGTTAAATTTTTTTTTTCATTTTCTTTTTACAGGTTCTATCGAGGACTGGAAGATATGAAAAAAATGACGAAATGTATTAATATGAAGAACGAAATTGCAATGGAATATCATTACTTTGAAAAATAAGAGAAAATTTGTACGACGATCACGTTAATACCAATCTATCTATCTTCCAAGACACGTAACATTCGAAGACGTTAAAGAATCGAGCTATCTTCTGGCAAATAGTGAAACTGCATAGTAAGGATTTCCCGCTGTAACAAATTTTTTCCATTTTATATAAGACAAACCTCAAACGATAAGAAACACGAAGTACTGGAAATATTGGTATTCCAGAGGGGATTCGCGCATTTTCAAAATCAGAAATTCAAATCCGTTAAAAAACACATTTAAATCCTTTGAAAATTCAATTTTCTATAAATAGATAAAAAAAATAGGAAAATTTTGAGAAATAGTTAAATTTGTTGAAGGAAATTTATCGGTTTTTGGAAACTTCAAAATTCGGTTTCTAAGAAATTAGAAATTCCAATTTCTCGCAAACGAATTTTTAGCAACTTGGGAAACCCGAAAATTAGGAAATTATCCTGGAAATGAAAAAGAAAGGGAGATTGAGCGAAATCACCTGACTAAAGAACTTTTGTAATTCGGTAATTTAGTTACATATGAAAAGACCTCCGAGGATTTATTCGCTGGATTATGCGTTTGAGGGAGGATCCTCTGGGATCGATCCTAAACTTATCTATTCGCTCTTGAATCCTTGTAAAAGATACCTAGTTAAGGGCTGACAAAGCTAATTTTCTAAAGTGCGCGTGAGGGAATGGTGGCCGTGTTAAACGAGTCATAAGGGGATGTTTCTTAAGTATGTGCTTCGAATGCTAACAACTAATGTCTTTTCGAACGAAATAGTACAGAAAAGGGGGAATCCTCGGAGCTCTCATTCGTCGCGTTATCAATTTCCCAAATTAATTGTCAGTCTCTTAAGAATATCATTTTTTTTACGCCAAATTTGCCATTTTTAATATACAAAAATAAAGGAATTCGTGGAATTCCAGTTTATCAGAATAAACAAATTATTTTTTTCCCTATATGAAAAAATTGAATTTCAGTTAAACGATTTTTTGAATTTCAGTTTTTGATTGAATTGATATTTTTTAATTATTCAATTTAAGTTCAATATTTTGCAAATTACCAATTTCGTCAGATTAATTGTCAGTTTCTTAAAAATATATTTTTTCACATTAAATTAGCAATTTGATTTTAGATACTAATTAATTGAAAATAATAAAATTCGTGGAATTTAAATTTATCAAAATAAAAAAATAAAAATTGATTGCATCAAATGATTGAATTTCAGTTTTTGCATTGAATTGACATTTTATAATTATTGAATTTAAGTTCTATATTTTTCTTTTAGTAAAATTCTTTTTTTCTCTAGAATTTAATGAAATTAAAAAAAAATTGCAAGGTTTCTGGTTTTTGCAAATGACCAATTTTGCCAAATTAATTGCCAGCTTCTTAAAAACATATTTTCTCACCCTAAATTAGCAATTGGATTTTAGACACTACTTTATTGAAAATAACAAAATTCGTGGAATTTAAATTTATCAAAATAAAAAAATTAAAATTGATTGCATCCAATTATTGAATTTCCATTCAATATTTTTCTTTTAGTAAAATTCTTTTTTTCTCTAGAATGTAATGAAATTTAAAAAAATGCAAAGTTTCTGGTTTTTGCAAATGACCAATTTTGCCAAATTAATTGCCAGCTTCTTAAAAATATATTTTCTCACCCTAAATTAGCCATTTGATTTTAGACACTAATTTATTGAAAATAAAAAAAAATCCTGGAATTCCAATTAGTCCAAATAAAAAACTAAAAATTGATCGCATCAAATTATAGAACTTCAGTTGAGCGATTTTTCGACTTCAAGTTCCTGATTGAATCTAAACTCAATAATTTTCTTCAGCGAAATCTTGTTCTTTCTGGAATTCAATGACGATTGAAAAATCTCAAAGTTTCCAGTCTCGGGATGGGCTTTTGCGAGTTAATTGCTGTCCACGTCCTCCTCTATTTCTTTATAATTCGAGTACTTGGGGGTAAATTGAATTTGTTCTGTCATGAAGAAATGGGGAAAAGGGAAAGAAAGTAGTCAAAAGGGAGCAGGGAAGAAAGAGGTACGACGATGTTAGATAAAATTGAATTTCCAGTAACTACATGAAATGAAATGTTGCAGTCAAACGCTGGGCTTTAAGTTTCCGTCTTTTGACCAAGTCACACTTGAACTTCAAGCTCGTAAAATTTAACGAACTTTCCTGCCGTTTCTTTTACGTCCCTTTTTTATTCATCTGTTTACTTCTCCTGCAAAGAACTTTCCCTACACTCTATGTCAAACTTACAGGCTGAAATCGAGCAAAGAGAAATTTCACGTTATAGTAATTTTTACTACATAACCGCTGGGTCTGGCTTTTACGAAGTTTTGTATCGTTATAATTTTTTTACGGCTTTTGGCGTGTCCCCGGAAAGCACGGATTTCGCTGAAATTGACGGGTTTCAACTTCAGAAATTATATAACAATGGGGCCGCCAGTCATAATGTTCATTGAAGGCTTTTGTAATTTTATAGGACAGGTATTATATATATTTAACAAGATATCCCGTACAATCCACATTTTTCCCCCTTTTTTTCCTCCGCTTTCCTTCAATTTTCCCCAAAACGTCTTAATTTTGAAGGAGAGCGTCGATGGAAATTTAATTTAGTTGGAATCTAAAATAATCTCGAGGATATTGAATTTCAATTAAAGTGCTTTCAATCGAATTTTTATTTTTAGAATATATTTTTTTGTTTTTCTAAGTTTGTCATTTGGCTTTAGAAATTAATTTACCAAAAATAAAAAAATCATGGAATTCTAATTTTTCAGAATAAACAAAAATTGATTGAATTTAAGTTCGATTTTTTCTCCACTGGAATATTTTTCTCTTTAGAATTTAATGACAATTAAAAAATTGCATAGTTTCTGGTTTGGAAATTATGAATTTCTCTCATTAATTTTATTTTATTTTATTTTCAGCCTTTTGAGAATACATTTTTTTGTTATTCTAAGTTTGTCATTTGGTTTTAGAAATTAATTTACCAAAATAAGGGAATTCATTGAATTCCAATTTTGTCAGAAAGAGAAAATATATTTTTAGGTTCGTATAAAATAATTGAATTTCAATTCAACAATTTTTCAATTTTAAATTTTTTATTGAATTAACATTCGGTATTAATTTACCAAAAATAAAAAAAAATTGATTGAATTTAGGTTTGATATTTTTTTTTCCACTGGAATATTTTTCTCCTTACAATTTAATGACAATTAAAAAATTGCAAAGTTTCTGGTTTGGAAATTATGAATTTGGTTTTAGAAATTAATTTACTAAAATAAGATAATTCATTGAATTCCAATTTATTAGAATGAAAAAAAATATATTTTTAGGTTCGTATAAAATAATTGAATTTCAATTCAACAATTTTTGGAACTAAAATTTCACATTAATTTACGAAAAATAAAAAAATCATGGAATTCCAATTTTTCAAAATAAAGAAAAAAATTGATTGTATCGAATTAATGACTTTCGGTTCAACAATTTTTTATTTTTCAATCTAAACTCAATAATTTCAATATTACACATACATAAAAAAAAATTTCTTACACAATCCACATTCTTTTTTTTTCTTCACTTTCCTTCAATTTTCACAAAAAGTCCCAATTTTAAATGAGAACATTAATAGAAATTTAATTTAAAAAAAACTTCAAATAATCTTTGGGTTTCCAAATTTTAATCGAATCGCGTTTATTTGTTTCCAGGCCAGCAAAGGACCGGGTAAAAAAAAAATCTGGACGCAATTTCTCGGGGAGAACTGAACTCGGGTAAAAAATATTTTGCTTTAAAGAGGATTTCGGGGCCGAAGTGCAAAACAATGGGACAAGTGAAGGCGAAGGAAAGGAATAAGGCCGAGAGATGGAATTTCACAGTTATCAGCAGTTTTTTCCCCCGTTTCGTTAATGAAGATAATTGGAAGTTGCGAAGTTGGTGCTTACTTCTTTTTCGCCGTAATGCGAAATGCTCACAAGAACGACTTATATAAATATAAGTTTGTGCGAAATAATTACATGAAATTACATGGAAATGGGATATTCCCAAGTTTCTATACGCGTATACATTAAATATTAAATATTTAGTTTGCTTGTTATAAACTCACTGGTTCAGTCATCGCAGCAGGAACTAACAGAACTGCAAATATATAAAGTAACAGTTTGTTATGCATTACATTTCAAACTTTCATAAAGTGTCTTTACACTCAACTTACAAATTCTCCATAGACTTCGCGTCGTTTCGTCCTTTATCCTTGTCGCAGAAGGCACGAAAAGGACACAAATGCAGTTTCGTGGAATCACGTAAGAGTTCCTTCCATTTTTTTTGTATTTTCAAAAATTGCTTAAATTGCATAAGTGCAATCGATGCACTTTTGGAACCAATTTTCTGTATTTTTTATTTTGCGCTTTTTCAATTCACACGAAATTGCAATTATGGAGAAAAAGAAACGGAAAATGTAATTTTTTTTTTCAAGAGTTGCATAAATTGCATAAGTGCGATCGATGCACTTCTGGAATCGATTCCCTGCATTTTTTATTTTGCGCTTTTTCGATTCACACGAAATTGCAATTATGGAGAAAAAAAAACCGAAATGTAATTTTTTTTCAAGAGTTGCATAAATTGCATAAGTGCAATCGATGCACTTTTGGAACCAATTTTCTGTATTTTTTTATTTTGCGCTTTTTCAATTCACGTGAAATTGCAATTATGGCGAAAAAAACCCGAAAAGTGTAATTTTTTTTCAAGAATTGCATAAATGCATAGCTGCAATTGCTGCACTTCTGGAATCGATTGTCTGCATTTTTTATCTTTCGCCTTTTCAATTCACACGAAATTGCAATTATGGAGAAAAAGAAACGAAAAGCGTAATTTTTGTTTCAAGAGTTGCATAAATTGCATAAGTGCAATCGATGCACTTTTGGAACCAATTTTCTGTATTTTTTTATTTTGCGCTTTTTCAATTCACGTGAAATTGCAATTATGGAGAAAAAAAACCGAAAAGTGTAATTCTTTTTCAAGAATTGCATAAATACATAGCTGCAATTGCTGCACTTCTGGAATCGATTGTCTGCATTTTTTATCTTTCGCCTTTTCAATTCACACGAAATTGCAATTATAGAGAAACAAAAAAGAAAAGAGTAATTTTTTTTTTCAAGAGTTGCATAAATTGCATAAGTGCAATCGATGCACTTTTGGAACCAATTTTCTGTATTTTTTTATTTTGCGCTTTTTCAATTCACGTGAAATTGCAATTATGGCGAAAAAAACCCGGAAAGTGTAATTTTTTTCTTCAAGAATTTCATAAATTGCATAACTGCAATCGATGCACTTCTGGAACCGATTCCCTGCATTTTTTGTATTTTTCGCTTGTCCGATTCACATGAAATTGCAATTATGGGGGAGGAAAAGTTTAATTCTTTTTTTTTCTATTATCGTTGACAATGAAATCCACGAAATGGACGTAGATCCGATGGGAGATGCAAAAAAAAAGGGGGATTATTTGCAGATTCTAATCAAATTCTCATACAGTGAAAAGAGCAATGAAGGATTCAAACGAGGTCCTGGATCGGACGGTTTGTTTTAAATGCAATGATGCAAAGGGTCAGAGAGATATGAAAGAGACGGAGACAGAGAGATGGGGAAAAAAAGATTGAATGCAATTTCTCTCTGGTCTGTTCGACCGAAGTTACAATCAACCCTCCTTTTTTTTTCCACCCCCTCGTGCTCCTGATCTATTCGTCGCGATTTGCACGGATTACCCTTAACAATACAGTCTAAAAGGATACGAGCAACTTTGTAACAGTGCTTGTGATAGTTCTTCATAGTTTTTTATCTCCATTTGCATATATTTATATGTACGTATATATGTATATAGGTGTGTGTATGATAGCAGCAGGTATAAATTGGAAAGGGAAGGACAAAATAGAAAATCCTTTGGAGGAGAAACAAATATTAATATTCCCTTTCTTTGAGGGTAATCAAAATTTCTTTTTTTTTTATTGTGATGAAGAAGAAGAATAATAGAGTTTTATTTAATTGTATTTAATTAGTAATTTTATGTAATTATGTATTGGAGTACTTTGGAGATACGATTTTTTGTTATTTAAAATTTTGGCATTTGTTTTGTACGCGTTTGGAAATTTGGAAATTTGAAAATTTGATTTTTAGAAGTAGTTAAGAATTGTTAGAATTTTGTGGAAGAAGAATTTCAGTGGTTTTGGGAAACTCGAAAACTTCGAAATTGCACAGGAAATGAAATTACATACAGAAAAAGAAATTATGAAAATAAGGGGAGTGGGCAAAAGAATTTTGATAATTTGAAAATACTAAATTTTGAATCCACGAATATAAGAAATTGAAATACTTGAAAAATTCGAAATTCCTAGAAATTCACAATTTTCATTTTCAAGTAAATTGAACTTCCAATTGCACTCGAATTTCTCTCGAAAGAATTTCAGCGATTTCAAAAACCGGAAATTTCGGAATTTTGAAATTCCAATTTCTGTGTTTGAAATTTCTCGAAATTTCAAAACTCCAATTTCCAAGTTTGAAATTTCTACGTAATTACAAATTCCAACTTTCAAAATTTTGAAATTTCTTCAAAACTTTGCAAATTTTATCTGGGGTTGAAAAAAATTCGCAAAAATCATCCCTTCTCCAAATTCCATCCCCACCTCCCCCCTTTACTCCTTGAACTTCATTACCCCGCAAAAAATTTATTTGTGATTTCAAAATTTTCCTTCCAACGATTATTCAATTCAAGTATGGGATTAGTCTCAGGGTAGTCTACATTTCCTCCAATATCAAACTTTTAAATTTCCTTTGGGATGGAAAAAAATCGCAAAAATCATCCCTTCGACGAGTTCCGACCCCACTATCCCCCCTTTGCTCCGTTAAACTTCATTACCTCGCAAAATATTCTTTTGGGGTTTCAAAAATTCCCTTCCAACAATTATCACCGAGGACTTGAGGTCGTATGGGTTCTCTCTCAGTGGATTAATATCATGTAACAAGTTTGAAATGGAAAAAGTATCATCTTCCTTCCTTCCTCCCTCCTTTTTCCCATCTTTTTTTTGCCCCATTCCTTTTTTCCATCCCTTCCTATGTTTTTGCCCCTTTTTTCGGTAAAATATGAAGACTATCGGTAGTAATGCGAGCTTCGAGTTTCAGGAGCTCTCTTTTCAATAGGATACACCACTGCAGGCCCAGGGTGGTTGCTGCACGTACCGGGGGTGCAGTGTACGGCATGCAGTCTACAGGTATCAAAGATTAAAGGCTTTTGACTTCTACGTTCGACCTTTTTCTGGAAGTTTAGTCAGCCCCAGGCGAGGGTTGTCGAGGAGGAGGGGGTGGCGCAAGAACGAGGGAAGAGCTGCATTGTGCACAAATGTATGGGTGCACCCATACACGACTGTTGCACCTCTGCCGTTCCTTTTAACTAGATAACTTTTACATGAAAGTCATATACAGCGAAAACCATGTAGACACGACGCTGCAACGAAACTTTCTTATCTGCCGCTTTGTGCATATAGACGCGCTGGGCTGCTGCAACTGCGAGGCATTTTGTCTTGCAGAGCCAATTGAGGCTGCATAATGCAATTGAAGAATAATTGTTATTAATTATGTCAATTTTTTAAATTATTTTCTTGATTGTTTTTATGGTTTTTAGGTCGGTGCATAATTAACGACGATTATTTCCACGGCCACCATACAAAATAATCGTCGTTAATTATGCAACGACCCAATGTAGCAAGGTGCAAAATTAACGACGATTTTTTTCAAAGGCAGCATACAAAATCATCGTCGTTAATTATGCACCGACCCAATGTAGCTCGATGCACAATTAACGACGATTCTTTCCAAAGGATTCATACGAAATAATCGTCGTTAATTATGCAACGACCCAAAATAAGTTGATGCATAATTAATGACGATTTTTTTCAAAGGCAGCATACAAAATCATCGTCGTTAATTATGCACCGACCCAATGTAGCACGGTGCAAAATTAACGACGATTCTTTCCAAAGGATTCATACGAAATAATCGCCGTTAATTATGCACCGACCCAAAATAAGTTGACGCATAATTAACGACGATTATTTTCAAAGGAAACATATAAAATCATCGTCGTTAATTATGCACCGACCCAATGTAGCTCGATGCAAAATTAAAGACGATTGTTTCCAAAGGATTCATACGAAATAATCGTCGTTAATTACGCAACGACCCAAAATAAGTTGATGCATAATTAACGACGATTTTTTTAAAAGGAAACATACAAAATCATCGTCGTTAATTATGCACCGACCCAATGTAGCTCGATGCACAATTAACGACGATTCTTTCCAAAGGATTCATACGAAATAATCGTCGTTAATTATGCAACGACCCAAAATAAGTTGATGCATAATTAACGACGATTTTTTTCAAAGGCAGCATACAAAATCATCGTCGTTAATTATGCACCGACCCAATGTAGCACGGTGCAAAATTAACGACGATTGTTTCCAAAGGATTCATACGAAATAATCGTCGTTAATTATGCAACAACCCAAAATAAGTTGATGCATAATTAACGACGATTTTTTTCAAAGGAAACATACAAAATCATCGTCGTTAATTATGCACCGACTCAATGTAGCTCGATGCAAAAGTAACGACGATTCTTTCCAAAGGATTCATACGAAATAATCGTCGTTAATTATGCAACGACCCAAAATAAGTTGATGCATAATTAACGACGATTATTTTCAGAGCAAACATATAAAATCATCGTCGTTAATTATGCACCGGACCCAATTTAGCTCGATGCGAAATTAACGACGATTCTTTCCAAAGGATTCATACGAAATAATCGTCGTTAATTGCGTAACAACCCAAAATAAGTTGATGCATAATTAACGACGATTATTTTCAAAGGAAACATACAAAATCATCGTCGTTAATTATGCACCGACCCAACGTAGCTCGATGCGAAATTAACGACGATTGTTTCCAAAGGAATCATACGAAATAATCGTCGTTAATTATGCAATCGAAGCTGAAACTCGATTTTTATCATTTTTTTTATCTTCCCCAGGTGGATCCTGCTCCTGGGGATGGTGCCCCAGGACTCGCAGCCCACGGGGGCTCTCCAGGACCCGCAGCAATTTTCGAGACTGGCCCAGGGGCACTTCCAGGCCCTGTCGTACCCGGACGAGAGCGAAATGGGCGTTAGTATGGGCTCGAAAAGCGCCCGCGATCGATTCGGCTGGTTTAAAATTTCATCCCTTATCTCGCCTCGGTCCGAGGCTGTAAAAAAAAAGAAAATAAACGTAGAATGACTTCGGAGCCATTTTTCTCGGCTTATAAGATAAAAGTGGTCGGTTTATGTAGCATCTAAGAGGATGGTAATAACGATACCGCCCTCCAGTCTAGCACGATCTAATGTATATGACTATAGGTGTATTTTGAGTAAGAGTTAGGAGTTACGAGGTTGTTAGCGTAGACGGATATTACCCTCGCAAGAGCCCGAGCTTTGCTCTTGCACTTCGCCCTTAAACTTCTTTTTGTCAATATATTCATGGGGTGAAATAATGTACACCGACGGCGGGGTTCGCCTTTTTTACGTTATTAAGTCGTCCACGGTGGAGGAAGAGGAAGAAAGAGAGCTTTGGTAGTTTTCATTATGTTAGACGGTGGTTTTTGGGACCCCGAGGGGGGCCAATTCTGAAACGAGAGGGAAAATTCCTCCCCCTTTTAAAAATCAATTGACAAAATAATCTGCAGAATTTATTTTCACTTGTCGAATTTTTACTGTTAAAAATAAATTGAAAAAGTCTTTTCTGGAATTTAATTTTTTTTCTAAAAAATTTATGTCACCGAAAATAATTGAAAAAAATAATTTTTGGAATTTATTTTTCGCTAGAAAATTCAAAATAAAGAAAACAAATAAAAAACCTCAAGTTACATTTCATTTAACCTCAAATTAAAAAAAAATAATTTTAATGCAACTAAAAAAAAATTTTTCTTTTTTCCTCCCCTTTTTTTCCACAGGTATTTTTCGCCCTGGCGATTCCACTGGACGATCCGGTCTCGACGAAGGCCGTATCGGTTGCATTCTTCTTCGAAGCCAACTACAAACTCCCCAACAGCGACGAAGGGGATGAAACCGAGGGGGATGAAGGGGAGGAGACTCGCGAATTCGGATCAAAGGGGATCCAGAGACGCTCGATCTCGAAATCGGAGTTCATCAACCGGAAGACGATCTACCGGATCCTGGAAGCCAAGTTCGAGTCGTGGGTATTTTTTTTGTGGCCCCCATCCCGCGAAAGCTCGCTCGGGCGGCGGGATGTCAAAGCTCCCGGAGCGGGGGACGTTCATTTACCCGGTCTCGGCTGCTTATCAGCTCGTTTCGTGCCGATTTTAATACCGACGTCGAGCAAACCGAGTTGGGGCGTAGCTTATGGCACCCACGTATATATTTCGAGTATGTAAATGTTACCGCAGTAACTTATTTACACACTTGCTGGGAATTTATCTGGGAGAAATGTTTGCTTGTTCGGGCAGGGAGAACATTCTCCCGCACATGTTCTCATTTGCACACGTGAATATTGCCAACGTCGTGCAATCCGACTATTGGAATAAGCCGAGGCTTGATCTTATAATCAGGAAAATCGATGTCGTGGTTGCCGAAATTGCTCGTTTACCACTTCAGGCTATGTTTCCTTTCCCACTTTCCCCCCTTTCGCTGCGAATTTTCGTTCCTCCAGGATCTTTTGACGTTCCACATAATAATAATTATTAATTATGTTAATTGAAAATTATTTGGATAATTATTTTAGTAGTTGTTAGGTCGGTGCATAATTAATGACGATTATTTTCGAAGGAATCATACGAAATAGTCGTCGTTAATTATGCAACGACCCAAAATAAGTTGACGCATAATTAACGACGATTATTTTCAAAGGAAACATACAAAATCATCGTCGTTAATTATGCACCGACTCCATATAGCTCGATGCAAAATTATCGACGTTTCTTTTCAAAGGAATCATACGAAATAATCGTCGTTAATTATGCAACGATCCAAAATAAGTTGACGCATAATTAACGACGATTATTTTCCAAGGAAACATACAAAATCATCGTCGTTAATTATGCACCGACCCAATGTAGAGCTCGATGCAAAATTAACGACGATTCTTTCCAAAGGAATCATACGAAATAATCGTCGTTAATTATTCAACGACCCAAAATAAGTTGACGCATAATTAACGACGATTATTTTCAAAGGAAACATACAAAATCATCGTCGTTAATTATGCAACGACCCAACGTAGCTCGATGCAAAATTAACGACGAATCTTTCCAAAGGATTCATACGAAATAATCGTCGTTAATTATGCAACGACCCAAAATAAGTTGACGCATAATTAACGACGATTATTTTCAAAGGAAACATACAAAATCATCGTCGTTAATTATGCACCGAACCAATGTAGCTCGATGCGAAATTAACGACGATTGTTTCCAAAGGATTCATACGAAATAATCGTCGTTAATTATGCAACGACCCAAAATAAGTTGATGCATAATTAACGACGATTATTTTCAAAGGAAACATACAAAATCATCGTCGTTAATTATGCACCGACTCAATGTAGCTCGATGCAAAATCAACGACGATTATTTCCACAGCAACTATACAAATTAAGCGTCATTAATTTTGCACTAGTCGAATATAGCTTGATGCAAAAATAACATTCCTGGTTCCTTAATAAATTAACACTAAATTCGCAAAATTAACCCTTCAGGGTAAAATTAACACCTGGATTTGAAATTTCAAAAAAAAATCTCAGAAAATTATTGGAAGAGAATGAAAAGGAGGGAAAAAAATAGAAAAAAAATCATTTCTGCAAGAAAATATTATATGGGCGCTTGGTAGGTTTTTTTATTAAAGTTTCTTCGACTTGTCGAAGATGAAAACCCTTCGCTGTTGCTCAGATAAGAGATAAAAAGGATCGATTGTTCATAAAATCAGCGGAGAAATATAACACCCCCCCCCCTCCTTTTTTTTATTATAAAATGAAACAGGGCGCAATCGTAAACTTAATGTTCCTTACAGCGGACGTTTTAAAAGGTAGCAGATGCTCTCGCGATTTTTTTTTATCATTCTACAAATATTTTGTAGCTTTCCTTTTTTAATATTTCCTTTTTACTTCGCTGCCGTTAAACGAAATAAAAAGGAAATTACGCGCCATTAAAGCAGAAAGAAAAGGAAATTGGGAGTATTCTGAAGTTTGCGATTAACGATTCGAAAAAAAGGGGGAAAAAAAATGCAATTGCATCTTATGCAATAATTTCTTACTCGAAATTGAGCCAACAAATTTGGGGATTAATTTGGGATTTATTTTTTAATAATTAGAAATTTGATCGTGAATTTTTTAATAGAAAAAGAATTATTTTTTTAATTTTAAGAAAAAGGAGCATTTTTAATTTAAAAAATTTGTAATTGGAAAAAGGAAATATTTTTCCACTTTTAAGAAAAAACCATATTTTTTATTTTAATGAAAAAAAATAAACAGAAGCATTTTTAATAAAAAAAATTGTAATAACGAAAAGAGATTCGAGGAAATTTTATTTCCAAGATAATTAAAATTTATTAAATTTTTTTTCTTCATTTTTGTCGAGGAAGAAATTGAAAATTATTAGAAGAGTCTCTTCACAGTCAAGGAGAACATTAATCTTACATATATCTAAAAAGGAAGGAAGTTAGCAGGAGCATCTATTGGACAAACAAGGATGACACAGACACGAATTACGTGATGTCCCCTTTTCTTTTAGAAGGGAAGCCACACCAGCAAGACTCATTTGTCTTCTTCTTGATTGTTCAACGACTTTGAATGATTGATCTGATACAATATCTTCTCATCCCCCCGCTTATTTCTTCCAGGATAGGATTGCCTGGCAGGGAATGTCTCTTAAAAACTATTTGCGAGACGGCACAGGAATCGTTGCACCTCAACAATGGCCTGCTGGGGGATTTGTTTCGAATTTTGTTCACGTGAGTCCACGAAAAATTTCATTTCCAAGGAATCGAAGCTGAAAGTATTTTTTTTCTGAAGCTGAAGGAAATTTTCAACAATTTCCTACTTTTTTTTCTGAAGTTAAAGAACATTTTTAGCAATTTTCCACGTTACTTTTGAAAGTGAAAAAAAATGTTTAACAATTTCTCCCCCTTTTTTGAAGCTGCTGAAAATTTTTATAAATTTACCCCTTTTCTTCTTGAATCTGTAACAAATTTTCAGCAATTTCCTCCCTTTTATTGAAGTTGGAGACAATTTTTATTAATTTCCCCTTTTTTTTCTGGAGCTCCTAAAAATTTTCAATAATTTTCACCCTTCTTTTTCCGAACCTGACATTTTTTTTTATCTATTTCGCACTTTTTTTTAAGCTGTAGAAAATTTTTATTAATTTTCCCCTTTTCTCTGAAACTTTTAAAAAATTTTTATTAATTTCCTTTCCTATTTTTCTGAACCAAAAACATTTTTTTTATATATTTCTCACTTTTTCCTCCGAGGCTGAAGAGAATTTTCTTTCCACACCTTTTTACCATACATATGGGGCAGCAGTTGATAGCTGGGACTATGTTTGTGGCTAAAGTCTCGTTGAATTAACGTCCCGTCGTTGTATGTAAAATGAAGTCAATCAATTGCAGGCTTTAAAGATTGATTGATGCGTTTCAACGGGATCATCGATTACAATCTGTCCATGCAGTTCGTAATGTTTGCATTTAGGCTCAAGTGCAGTCCCGAGCCTGTAAATGAACAATACTTGTGTGCATGTTTCCGCTTCTTCAAATTTTCACCAATTATTATTTATATCAGTTGTACATTAAGTCGGTGCATAATTAACGACGATTATTTCGTATGATTCCCTTGGAAAGAATCGTCGTTAATTTTGCATCGAGCTTCATTGAGTCGGTGCATAATTAACGACGTTGATTTTGTATGTTTCCTTTGAAAATAATCGTCGTTAATTATGCATCAACTTATTTTGGGTCGTTGCATAATTAACGACGATTATTTCGTATGAATCCTTTGGAAAGAATCGTCGTTAATTTTGCATCGAGCTACATTAAGTCGGTGCATAATTAACGACGATGATTTTGTATGTTTCCTTTGAAAGTAATCGTCGTTAATTATGCGTCAACTTATTTTGGGTCGTTGCATAATTAACGACGATTATTTCGTATGAATCCTTTGGAAAGATTCGTCGTTAATTTTGCATCGAGCTACGTTGGGTCGTTGCATAATTAACGACAATGATTTTGTATGTTTCCTTTGAAAATAATCGTCGTTAATTATGCATCAACTTATTTTGGGTCGTTGCATAATTAACGACGATTATTTCATATGAATCCATTGAAAATAATCGTATTTAATTGTTTTTTCTGAAGCTGAAGAAAATTTTCAGCAATTGCCCACGCCTTTTCTGAAGCTGTGGAAAATTTTCAGCAATTTCCCATTTTTTTCTGATAGTTAAAGAATATTTTTAGCAATTTTTCCCATTACTTTTGAAAGTGAAAAAAATGTTTAATAATTTCTCCCCTTTTTTTGAAGCTGCTGAAAATTTTTATCAATTTCCCGCTTCTCTTTTTGAATCCGTAAAAAATTTTGAGCAATTTCCTCCCTTTTATTGAAGTTGAAGACAATTTTTATTAATTTCCGAAAAATTCTTCGAATCCAACAAATTTGGAAATA
This sequence comes from Gasteruption jaculator, assembly GCA_949825005.1. Classification (NCBI taxonomy): domain Eukaryota; kingdom Metazoa; phylum Arthropoda; class Insecta; order Hymenoptera; family Gasteruptiidae; genus Gasteruption; species Gasteruption jaculator. The sequence continues at coordinate 12,511,068 of OX463766.1, forward strand.
TCCATTGAAATTTTGAAAAAACAAAAAAATTCTAGGGTGACATTCATATTTGTCATTTCGAAAGAAAAAATTCCAGAGAACTTTGGTTTCATCTATTTCAAATCCTGAAATTTTGAATTCGAAGCTTGGAAATTTCGAGTTTCCAGGAAAATTCAATCTTTTTTTTTACCAAAAATCCTACAAGTTTCAATTTTCCTAGGTAACGTTGTAAAAGTCGCCCGAAGAATGAATAAATGAGTAAATTAATTAATTAATTAATTAACAAATTATTTTTTGTAATTCCAGTCCCTCTTCATCAAAAGACGAAGATTTATCACCAGACTACGTTTTAGCCGAGAAAGGACGACGTCTTGAAATTTCCTCGGAATTGCAAGAAAATCAAAATCTGACAGAAATTGTAAAAGAACGAGATCAAGAAAAATTCGTGGATTGCATAAATGCATTTTCTTCGTGTCCAATTTCAATTTACGATTATATAACTGACATATACGAGTAGAAAATAAAAAAAAGAGCAAAGGTAATTCGATTTTTTAATTTATTATTAATTTTTGTACATAAGTTTGCGGAAATTATTCGCGATTAAACAAAAAAAAAACAAATAAAATGGAAAATAAATTTAAAAAAAAAAAATAAATATTTAATTTTGAATTTAGACGTGGTCAAATTAAATAGTGAATCGAAATTTTAAAAAAAATTCGGTTCAACAATTTTATATAAATTTTATTTAATAATAAATTTATTTCGAAGTAAATACAAATATTTATATATTTTTTAAAAATTTATTTCCCATTTTGTTATATATATTATTAATTAACGAAGCTACGTAGAAAGGGAGACAGGGTGAAAATGGGCTTCTCTTTTTATTCATATAACAGCTTCTCGGATTTTAAACATATTTAAATAGTTTCAGACCAGAATTCCAATCAAGTCCAATAGTCCCACAGGACAAAGGGGTTGGTATTTCAAGCAGGTTCCATTTCGTCCTATTAATTCAGCTTCGACAATATCCAACGGGAGATTCTCTTGTCGTGAGGTGGAAGGACTGGAAAAAAAAAGAAAAAAGAGATAAAAGCAGAAGGGGATGACAGCAGTCGTAATGATTCTTATCGAAACGTTAATTTTAGTCACATAAAACGGTAATTATCCCTCCAGCCCCTACAGGCTTTGTATAATGAAAAATATCAAAAAAATATCGTATATCAAGTTGGTGCATAATTAACGACGATTATTTTGTATGATTTCCTTGAAAATAATCGTCGTTAATTATGCATCAATTTATTTTGGGTCGGTGCAAAATTAACGACGATGATTTTATATGATTGCTGTGGAAATAATCGTCGTTAATTATGCAACAATCTAAATTAGCTCGGTGCAAAATTAACGACGCTGATTTCGTATGGTTGTTGTGGAAATAATCGTCGTTAATTATGCATCAATTTATTTTTGGTCGGTGCAAAATTAACGACGATGATTTTATATGATTGCTGTGGAAATAATCGTCGTTAATTATGCATCAATCTGAATTAGCTCGGTGCAAAATTAATGACGCTGATTTCGTATGGTTGTTGTGGAAATAATCGTCGTTAATTATGCATCAATTTATTTTGGGTCTGTGCAAAATTAACGACGATGACTTTGTATGATTTCCTTGAAAATAATCGTCGTTAATTATGCACCGAGGTATACATTAGGTCGGTGCAAAATTAACGACGGTTATTTTCAATGATCGCTGTGTAAATAATCGTCGTTAATTATGCACCGACCTAATAAACGTAACATCAATAAGAAATTTCAGAAAAAAATTCTTAAAAAAAAGGGTAATTTCGAATAAACGAAAGATTAATTAAAAATTCGACAGATCGAGAAAAAAAAACACTTGACACCTATAGATTCTGCGGAACTTCACCCCTTCTATGGCAGCCCTTCGTTCTCTTTCGAGAGGAAGCCGAGCACCGGATATGAATTCTGATAAATATGGAATAAAGTTGACTTTCGATTTTCTTTTCAAGCAATATCTCCTCATTTTAAAAAGCTTATATACCATCAAGAACAATGTACCAAAGTCTTTGCCTCCAGGCATCATCTTTTATTCCGCACTTGGTCTTTTCACCTTCTTCTTCTCCTTTCTCCTGAGCTTTCTCCTCGTTCCTTTTTCCCCCAGTATTTTTTCCACCCCGTTCTGCTTTCCCTCGAAACTTCCAGTCTTTGCATATGTTATAAAAGATGAACTTTTGGCAAGAAATTTCTATACTTTCCTACATATTCCGTTCCTTCGCTTTTAGGGTCACGAAATGCAAACTTTTGGAAACGATATTTCATATTTTATATCGATTTAGGGGATCTCCTTTTCCCAACTTTACCTTATAATACATATATATATATACAGATACATCATCGAGATGTGGTAAAATTTACTTCCTACATTGTGCAAATTACTCTGGTGGAGGAAATATTTTTTTTTCTCCCAAGGCTGTAGTGTAAAAATAATTCTATTAGGTTGGTGCAAAATTAACGACGATTATTTACATGGCTCTTTATAGAAAATAACGTCGTTAATTATGCACCGACCTAATAATTTAATTTTTATGGAAATAAATAATTAATTAATTTTAATTAATATCTTTCTGTATCTGTAAAATTAGCTATAATAATTTTACAGATTTTAATGTTTCGCGTCCATTGGTGATAATTATAAATATTTTACAATTAATTATATTAATTGTATTAAACTTACGTAAAAATCACGTGAAGGATCTCCCCCAGGACTCCGTTGTGTCGCAAAGGATACTCCGAAGCTTCGCAAATTGCTTTCAGGAGACACTCCCTTCCTGGGAATCCAACACTGAAAACAAAATTAATTTAAATAAAATAAGAAATTGATAAAAAAAAAATAAAATAAAATTACTGGAAGGTCCTGGAAGTCAAATTTGCCTCCCACATGGTAAAAATTACAATTTTGAATGCATCGAGAGGGAGTAAAAGTGCACTTGCATTTGCAGTTTGTTCTCCAGGACTCGGAAGATCGTTTTCCTGTCGATTCTCGGTTTTCCGGGCATATCCTGCCGTCGTTGGCGTCGACGTTGCTTGAAACCCTCAATCCAGGGCTCCAGATCCGTCGCATTAGCCGGAAGCCCGTAACTGGCTTCGAAGAAGTACGACATCGATACCGAGAGATGCGAGTTTTCGATCGGTACCGATAAAGCCATGAACATCTGGAATTTCCAGGTGCCTGGAGTTTAATCGAGTTCCAGGAGTTGGGGGATTTTTTTGAAAATTTCGAAATCGGTGAAGAATTCCGCAAAAAAAATTATAAATCCCCAGAAAACCCTGGAAAAATCTTTGGGTAATTTTGCAAAAAAAAAAATCCCCAGAAAACCCCAGGAAACAACGTTGGAAAATTTCGCATAAAAAAGAATCCCTAGAAAAACCTAGGAAAATCGTTGAAAAATTTCATAAAAAAAGAATCACCAGAAAACCCTAGGAAAATTATTGGAAAAATTCACAAAAAAATCCCCAGAAAACCCTAGGAAAATCGTTAGAAATTTTCGTTAAAAAAAATCCCCAGAGAACTCTAGGAAAATCATTGGAAAATTTCGTAAAAAAAGAATCCCCAGAAAACCCTAGAAAAATCATTGGAAAATTTCACAAAAAAGTCCCCAGAGAACCCTAAGAAAATCGTTATAAATTTTCGAAAAAAAAGAATCACCAGAAAACCCTAGGAAAATCGTTGGAGAATTTCGAAAAAGGAATTTTCCTCCTTTTTTTCCATTTCAAGAATTTCGAAAATCGATTTCCGCCTGAAATTCGTCCACTCACCCCCATGGAACTTCCAGGAGGGTACGTTATGGCTCGAATGGGGCGGATCAGGACCTCGGCCATTTTCGAATCCTTCCCCAGGATCACCAGGGGCTGGAGAAGTATCATGAGAAACCTGGAAGCGAGAAGAGACGATATCGAAAGTTTATTTATTTAGATTATTTATTATATTAAAAATAGAGAAAGTAAAAAAAATTGAGATTATCTGAATTTTTGTATTTAATTCAAATTTGTAATTAATAAGGAACCAAAGAAAAATGATTTTAATTGAATTCCAGTGCAAAAATAAATTTTACAAAAAAAAATGGAATTAGATTTTTAGGAATTTAAAGAGAAAATTGGAAATTAATTTTTTTATTAGAAATATGTTTTAAAAAATTGTATTAAAAATGATTGTAATTTAATTCCAATGCAAAAATAAATATTCCAAAAAAAAAATGGAAATTGATTTTTAGGAATTTAGAGAGAAAATTCGAAAATTAATTTTTTTATTAGAAATATGTTTTAAAAAATTGTATGAAAAATACAAAAAAAATATGTTAACAAAAATTGACTATCTCTTATCTGAGTTCCAGCTCTTTTTCGGCGATTCTGGACTACCTACACGGTACTGGAGGCGGTCATTTTTCGAAATTCGTGCTGGTACTCCATTTTTTGACAATTTTTCTTTTTTTTTTGTCCACACTGATACCGGAAAAAAATAAAAAAGTATATACCAGAGGAAGAAATTCCGCGGAAACTGGACACAAGCATGAAGAACTGCCGTTCTCTCTCCTCAGAAACGACCAAAGCCCGTCCGTTATCTTTGCTCGGCGAATTAGCATCTGGACCCGGTGATAATCACAGCATCCGCTCCTTCTGGAATTTCGGAGAAAAATTTCTTCCTTTCGCCCATACCTGCTACACTTTTTTCCCGCGTTTAACAGCTACTCGCTAACACCATACCTAGTCCGCTGGCATCCGCCACGAATTTCCCATGGTGGAGATTTTTTTTTCCCCATAGATTTTTGGCTCCCATGGATTTTTTTTCCTCCGAAAGAAAATAGTTCGTAAATAAAAAAAAATAAATAATAAATATTGCTTTCTAGAGTCTGAGAGACTTTTTTCTTTTTCTATGGGAATTTCTTCCATGAATTTCTTTTGAATTTTGCAGCGATTTTTGAGGAAAAATTCCAAAATATTGAGAAAATGAAATTGACAATTTTTATTCTAATTTTCGCCTTTCAACTGGATTTTTGGATTTTCGCGGAAAAAGTGTTGTCTCTGAAGGAGCTCCTTCGCAGGAAAAGGCACCTCGTGTATCCCGATCCTCGGGGAAGCGAGACCAAAGTGCAGGTGAGCGAAAACACTTTGGGGACAAAATTTGGGGGACAAAATTTGGGGGAAAAATTTGGGGGAAAAAATTTGGGGAAAAAATTTGGGGGAAAAAATTTGGGGGAAAAAATTTGGGGGAAAAATTTTGGGGGAAAAAATTGTGAACAAATTTTTGGGCAAAATTGGGAAAAAATTGGGAACAAATTTTGGGGTAAAATTGGGAAAAAATTTTGGGGTAAAATTGGCAAAAAATTTTTGGGGGAAAATTGGAAAAACACTTTGGAGCAGAATTGGGAAAAAATTTGGGGCAAAAGAAAATGTTTTCCTCTCTTCCTTTTTCTTTTTGTGTTTTTGAAAATTTGACACTTCTGTTTTCCCATGTAGGTGTTGTTCGGGTTGGGATTGCCCATGGAAGGTGAAGTCGCCATGACTCTGGGTTACGTTTTGAAGTGCAATTACAAGTTACCGTCCAACGCCACTGTTTTTACGCAACCCGTGGCCAGAAAAGGCAGATCCTATGGTGATGAGAGGGATTTTTCCAAAAGTAATCAAGAATTTGCGGTACCAGGTGTGTTCCATGGATTTGAATTTTGTTTTTTGAAAATTGGAAAATTCGTGGTTTTATGGAATTAAAGAAATTTGGAAAATTGCAAATTTTCTGGTTTTAAAATCGAATTTTAAACAAAATCCAAGATTTTTTTTATTGAATCTAATCTTAAAATTTTAATGGAAAGTGAAATGAAGAATGTAATTTTAATTAAAATTATAAATTGAAATTATAAATTGTAGATTATTATTTACATTATTAAACTTAGATGGTAATTCTAATCCAGAATATTTAATTAATACCAATTTCTAAAAAAAAATTACCCTCCAAAGAAAAAATAAAATTTCCATTTCTAAAAACAGGAAAACCTCTCGGTCGGTGCATAATTAACGACGATTATTTCCACAGGAACCCTATGAAAAAATCGTCATTAATTATGCATCAAGCCGACAATCATCCCCATTTTCGTACCCAAATTATTTCTAAAATAAAAACCACCCTTAAAAATACAATTATTTTTTCTTTATCGGACCCAAGGTACGTTAAACGAACAAAGTAAAAATAAAAATCCAACCATATACTTATTAATTTAAAAAATATATATATATTTACCATCCCGCTGAAAAAAAAAGAAAAAAAAATGATATCCAATTATTCCGAAAATTCGAATTATTCGCAATTGCAATTGCTCCCTTTCAGACACGAGGGTATCGAGATGGAGGCTCTACGAGATGCTGGAATCCGCGCTGGAAATTCTGGGATCGGGCAGAGCGTGTCTGTTGCGCGCGGTATGCGAAATCCAGGAGATCCCATTCGAGAGGATTCACGGGCTCTTGGCGCAATTGCTGCACGTTTTCTTGACACCCTCGACGACCGTCGAGAAGTACGATAATTACTCGAACCGCGAGTACCATGCGGCTGAATTCATCGGACGGAGGAGCTCCGGAGCCTCGGGTGCTTGTCAAAGGATCTATCACGAATGCAAACACAGTCCTCTGCGGTATTTCAGCGTTTATCTCTAGGGAGTATCACTCGCCAGTGAAAATATTTGCGAATGTAATTACGTCGACGGATTCCCCGAGAATCTGGAATAAAAAAAAGGGAAAGGAGAAGGCGACGAGGGTTTTCCCGAAAATCTGGGATTTTTAATTTTTTTTTGTTTTAATCGATTTCAAATATTTTTTTTTTCATTTTATCATTTTTGAGTTCAATTTCTTATTTTATATTATTTTTTTTTATTTTATTCTCGCGCAAGTCTGGGATTTCCCCGAAAATCTGCAATTTGGAATTTTGTTTAATCGATTTCAATTTTTTCTTTAATTTCATTATTTTCGAGTTTTATTTTCATTTTTTTGTAATTGTATTTTATTGTCTCGCAAATCTAGGATTTTTCCGAAAATCTGCAATTTTAAATCTCTTTTTCAACCCATTCCTATTTTTTCTTTAATTTTATTATTTTTGAGTTTCATTTTTAATTTTATTTTTTTAATTTTATTTTATTGTCGCGCAAATCTGAGGTTTCCCCGAAAATCTGCAATTTGGAATTTTGTTTAATCGATTTCAATTTTTTCTTTAATTTCATTATTTTCGAGTTTTATTTTCATTATTTTGTAATTGTATTTTATTGTCTCGCAAATCTAGGATTTTTCCGAAAATCTGCAATTTTAAATCTCTTTTTCAACCCATTCCTATTTTTTCTTGAATTTTATTATTTTTGAGTTTCATTTTTAATTAATTTTTTTAATTTTATTTTATTGTCTCGCAAATCTGAGGTTTCCCCGAAAATCTGCAATTTGGAATTTTTTTTAATCGATTTCAATTTTTTCTTTAATTTTATTATTTTTGAGTTTTATTTTCATTATTTTGTAATTGTATTTTATTGTCTCGCAAATCTAGGATTTTTCCGAAAATCTGCAATTTTGAATCTTTTTTTCAACCCATTCCTATTTTTTCGTTAATTTTATTATTTTTGAATTTCATTTTTGTAATTGTATTTTGTGTCTCGCAAATCTGAGGTTTCCCCAAAAATCTGCAATTTGGAATTTTTTTTTAACCAATTTAATTTCTTATTTTCTCTTATTTTTTATTCTGTTTTTCTGTCACTTTTATTTCATTGCCTCGCGAGTCTATATTTAGTCAGAAAGTCTTGCGAGGAATTTTCAAAACCAAAAGGAGAATTAAGGAAGAAAAAAAATGGCACGAAACGGAACCGGTCCAAATCTTGGAGAAAAGAGGGAAAAAAAGGTTGAGCTGTGACGTAACCGGGAAGTAAACGGTGTTAAATGGTGTTAAACGGTCAAATTAGCGAAAAGGACACGAGAGGTGGTTGTCCTGTACCGGGCAAACGAGAGTACGGGCAGGATAAAAAGAGAAAAAAATACAGGTAGCGTCTCCTTTTTCACCTTTTTCTGCTTCCGTTTGAGGAGCGAAGGAGAGGAAAATGGCGAAAAGGGTGATTTTCATGATGGGGTTCCCCATCATTTTTGGATTTTGTCACGAATACAATAACGTCGAGGAAAATTATGGGGCAGTCCGTGCTCGAAGGGAAAGAGAAGATTTTTTCCCGACGTTGCCTCTGATTTATCCCTTCGGTGGGACTGTAAAGGTAAATTAAAATTTTTTTTCTTAATCAATAAATTATTTTTTTTATGAAATTTTAGTTTCGAATTTGAATGTCATTAATTGGAATTTTAATCTCGTTGGGAATAATTTGTAATTTTTTTTTTGGGTTGAAAAATCTTTATTGGCAAGTTTTAAATGTATTTGGAAAAATCGAAAGTTCGCAAAAAAATTATATAATCGCAAAAAAAATGTATAAAAGCAAAATAATATTTTGGCGAGATTTTCAGAATTTTATTTTTATCAATTGCAATTTCAAATTTCGTTGGAAACAATTTCTAATTTTTCTGCAGATTGGAAAAAATATATTCACAATTTTAAAATATATTCGAAAAATTCATATTCGCCAAAAAAAAATTCTTTGAATGGAAAAATTTGGGTGAAAAAAATGAAACCAGAAAAAAAATTGAGAAAAGAACAATTTTAAGATTTGCCAAATTTTTATTTCATCAATTGCAATTTCAAATCTCGTTGGAAACAATTTCTAATTTTTCTGAAGTTTGAAGAAAAATATATTTGCAATTTTAAAATATATTCGAAAAATTCATATTCGCAAAAAAAAATTCTTTGAATGAAAAAATTTGGGTGAAAAAATTTAAACCACAAAAAAAATGAGAAAAGAACCATTTTAAGATTTTCTAAATTTGAATTTCATCAATTGCAATTTCAAATCTCGTTGGAAACAATTTCTAATTTTCATAGAGATTGAAAAAAATATACTAGCAATTTTAAAATATATTCGAAAAATCCATATTCGCTTAAAAAAAATTCTTTGAATGGAAAAATTTGGGTGAAAAAAATGAAACCAGAAAAAAATTGAGAAAAGAACAATTTTAAGATTTTCCAAATTTTTATTTCATTAACTGAAATTTCAAATCTGATTGGAATTAATTCGCAAATTCTTCTGGGGGTTGAAAAAAAAAAAAATTCGCGAATCCTTTCACTGGAAAAAATGAAAAACACAAAAGAAATGGGGAAAAGAACTGTTTTTCAAATGGAGTTTCCAAGTTTTCGCTCTCGTTTAACGGCAGGAAAAATTTCCATGATTCCCAGTACTCGTAAAACTCCGGGGAAAGTTTATCAAAAGTAAGAAGTTGAAAATAATAGAAAAGTACGTAAAAAAGGGAGACGTAAAAAAGATATTTAGATAAAGATATATTTATATATAGGAATATTCAGCAGGTAAGGGAAAAGGAGGGAGATCCGAAAACTTCGGCGTAATATTGCAGAAGACTTTGCTTTAGGTACGAATGGATAAGCGGTATTCCAAAAGTTGAAATACGACGGGAATGGGTTAACTTTCGAAGGAAACTCGAGAGGGAGGTAAAAAAAAAGTGCTCGAAAAAAAAAAGGTGAAAGGAGGATATTAAAAATCCGTGTTCCTGTTATTCCGAAATTGACGCAGCTAATTTTTTATAAATTTTTTTATTATTGGTTTATACAATTAAAATTAAGTAATTTCCTGGGAATTGAAAAATCTCTTGTCGAGAATTATTTTTGTTAAAGCAAAAAAAAATTGATGGTTTCAGAATTTGAGGATTTAGTTGCGAAATTGCAATTGATGAAAATAAAAATTGAAAAATCTCGAAACTGTTCTATTCTAATTTTTTTTTTGTTGGATTTTATCAAATTAGAAAATGGTGGTTTCCGATCGAGGAATTTGCAAATATATTTTTGTCAACCCCCAGAAAAATTATAAATTATTTTGAAATTTCAGTTATTTACATTAAAATTTTTTTTTGCGTTAAAAATAATTTTTTTTTTCTTTCAGTACATCATAGGAATAGCAATCCCGGTGTCGATATCCAACAGAATCCTGGTCTACGCTCAAAATTTCCAGTTCCAGTACGCCTTGCCTCCGAATACGACGTTCCTGATGGATTATTACAACTCCTTTTCGCCCCCATCGCCCGAAAAAAGGAGAAAAAGGAGATTCATCGATCAGGAGCGATCGATAGTTTATCAATTCTTGGAAACCGAATTGGAAAAGTAAGAAATGTTGCAAATTTTTGGTAGAAATCAAATTTAAAAAAAAAAATAAATAAATTCCCGGGTTTGATTCTATTTTTGACCCACCTACCCTATTTTTGACCCACCGAAGATCCAAGATCTCGGCAGAAATTACCATAATTCCCTGTTTTTCTCGTGTAACGCCAGATGGGGTGCAGAAAGTGGACGCGAATGCTTGCTAAAAAACATTTGCCAGGCGGCCGCGTTACCCTTCGATGCCGAGGATGGACTTTTGGAGGAATTGCTGCACCTTTTGTTGACGTAAGTCCTTCAATCGCCTCAATATCAATAATGACTATATTTTTTTATTATTTATTTTGTTGCTCAAAAGCGGAAACAAAAACAAAATTCGAATTTTTTTAAAAATATGTAATAATTGAAACAAAATTCAATATCAATATATTTTTTTTTTCAATGTAAAAGGTCATTTAAATTATATTTAAATGAATTAATTCAGATTTTCAATTTGCAACAATTATTAAAATATTAGCGAATTTATATATTTCTAAAATCGATAAAATTTGTTTATTTAAAAAAAATTTTTTTTTCAGGCCCGATTACGGAGGGACTTCGTCAGTGGACGAAGTCTACCCGAAAGCTGCCGAAAACGGCAGAAATGGGAAAAATTGCACGGAAATTTATGGCACCTGTCGTCCGGGTTTTGGCCTTTTGGACCGAATCACGACCTAGCGGGTCAGTTTCTGGATCACCTTCGGAGAACGAACCCCTTTTGTTTTTCTTTCTCCATTTCGGGGGCGTAAAAGCGGTAAAAGAAAAAAAAATGGCACTTTCCGAGTTTGCTCCGGGCACGTGAATAAAAAATGCGGCGATTAAATTCCCAAAGTGAAGCCGCAGACGGTTCGGCCTTTATCTTCGTACATAATTAATTAGTATTCGCTGATGCCGGTGTATATAAACAAATACCCCCGTAGCGCGGATGCACGTATATTTTAGACGTACATACACCCACGCACACACCTGCACGGGGACACACGTGTTAGGAGGGTCGTTCCGGTCTGCTTTTCGGTCCACAACGTCCTCTGTATTATATCGCCACTTTATATTGATATAAAGCAGCACATACTTAGCAAAAGGAACTCCAAGCACTCGCGTGCACCTAAAGCACCCTCGTGCACTTAAAAGCCGGGGTCAATCGATACCGATAATGTACTCGTACAGACACTCGCGCGAGGACGTTTTGCCGAATGGGAAAAAGGAGGAAAAATTTTTCGACTTTTTTTCGGAAAAGCAAAAGAAAAAAGAAAAAAGAAATTTAAAAGATTTTTATAAAAAGAAAAATATAAGGGAAAATGGGATTTCCAGAATTTTTATTTTAAAGAAGAGGAAGAATTTTATTATTTGCCTTGATTAAAAGGGCACTCGCGTGAGGACACTTTGCCGAGTGGGGAAAAGGAGGAAAAATTTTTCGACTTTTCTTCGGAACAGCAAAAAAAAAAGAAAAAAGAAATTTAAAAGATTTTTATAAAAAGAAAAATATAAGGAAAAATGGGATTTCCAGAATTTTTATTTAAAAAAAAGAAGATATTTATTGTTTGCCTTGATTAAAAGGGCACTCGCGCGAGGACATTTTGCCGAATGGGAAAAAGGAGGAAAAATTTTTCGACTTTTTTTCGGAACAGCAAAAAAAAAAGAAAAAAGAAATTTAAAAGATTTTCATGAAAAGGAAAATATCAGGAAAATGGGATTTCCAGAATTTATATTTTAAAAAAAAAGAACAATTTTTCGACTTTTTTTCGGAAAAGCAAAAAAAAAGAAAAAGAAATGTAAAAGATTTTTATAAAAAGGAAAATATAAGGAAAAATGGGATTTCCAGAATTTTTATTTTAAAAAAGAAGAAGAATTTTATTATTTGCCTTGATTAAAAGGGCACTCGCGCGAGGACACTTTGCCGAGTGGGAAAAAGGAGGGAAAATTTTTCGACTTTTTTTCGGAAAAGTACAAAAAATGAAAAAAGAAATTTAAAAGATTTTTATAAAAAGAAAAATATAAGGGAAAATGGGATGTCCAGAATTTTTATTTTAAAGAAGAAGAAGAATTTTATTATTTGCCTTGATTAAAAGGGCACTCGCGTGAGGACATTTTGCCGAATGAGAAAAAGGAGGAAAATTTGTTCAACTTTTTTTCGGAAAAGCAAAAAAAAAAGAAAAAAGAAATTTAAGACATTTTTATAAAAAGAAAAATATAAGGAAAAATGGGATTTTTAGAATTTTTGTTTTAAAATAAAGAAGAAATTTATCATTAGCGTTGATTAAAAGGGCACTTGCGTGAGGACATTTTGCCGAATAAATAAAATAAGAAAAAATTAAAAGAAATAAAAATTCGACTTTTTTTGAAAAATAAAAATAAAAGAAAAATAGGATTTCCAGGATTTTCTTTATAAAAAAGAAGAAATTTATTGGAATATGGACTGTAAGAAAATTAATAACTAAAATCGCGTTATTTTAAAAGAGAAAAAACGTCGAATAGGATTTCCAAGGTTTTACCAAAAAGAAACTTTATTTTCAAAATTGTAAAAAAAAATTCAAAACTTCCCCTACATTCGCAAAATAATAAAAATAAGGTAATTATTTATAACAGTCCCTTTTTTGAAAACACGTCCAGCAAATCAATAGCGCATTCCGGGTACAAGGCCCGGCAGGATTCCTCGATTCCTCGTTTTCCCAAATTTTCAGCCGCGTGGTACTCCCTGTCCTCGTACTCGTCGTACTTTTCCTCGGTGCTGGAGGGCCTGGAAAAAGAAATTCCAGGATTTCCCATGAATTATCCCTCGAGAAACGACTCGACTCGATTTTTCGGGGCATTCGCTTACGTCAGCAAAATTTGGAGAAATTGGCCCGCCAGTCCGTGGTGCGAGTCGAAGGGCAAAGCGCGGGCCTGACAAATGGACCGAAGCAAGCATCCCTTGCCCCCGAGCCCATAGACTTGCAGGAGCTTTTCCACGACTTTGTAGAGACTCCAGCGACTTTTGCCGTTGCTCTTGGCGTAATAAATCGAAGGTTCCACGAAATCCGTGGAATTCGTGGGCAAGTTGTAGATGAATTTCATGAAGGACCCGAAGATGACGTTTTCTCGGTCCAGCTGCAGTGGAATCCCCAGGCCGAAAATCAACTGCGAAGAGAGCCAAGAATTTTCGAGGTGGAAATTTTCACTTTCCTGGATTTTTCGGTTTCACGAATTATCGCGTCTCGTAAAATTTTGGGAAAGTAGCGAAAATCCAGGGAAAGTCCGTTTTTTCGAAGTTTCCAAAAGTACAATTTTTTGGGCCTTCCCCCAAAAATGAGGTAAAAATTAAACTTTCGAAATTGTGCTTTTTTTTTTCATTGAATCACAATTATTTCGAATTAGAAGATTTTTTTTTTTGGGAATTTCGATTTCACCAAAATGGGGCGGGATAATACCAAAAAAATTGTGGGCCCTAAAATTACGACATGATTATTATTTATTGAATTTGAATTATTCAAGCAGATATATGTATATAGCATATATATGTATTTCGGTAGTTCGGCGCAAATCTAGTTCGATTTGTACTTCGGGAGCGGCGGAGTTTTGAATATTTCGTACAAAGACTAATGGATGTTTCGCGTATTGGTCATTACCGCGATAAAATGGATATGAATAATTTCCAGGTTGGTCGGTATACGTATAATCATATGTTCTATTTCCTGAGTATTGGTAGTCTCTCCTTTCCGCTCTTTTTTCTTTTAATTGTTACATAGGCATTATTTTTTATTGTCACTATTATTATTATTATTATTATTGTTGTTGTTATTATTATTATTATCATCATTATTATTATTACATGTAAAAAATTAACCCAAAATTTTTTCTACTTTTTTCACAATTATATTAGGTTGGTGCATAATTAACGACGATTATTTCCACGGCAATCATACGAAATAATCGTCGTTAATTATGCACCGAGTGATATTAGGTCGATGCATAATTAACGACGATTATTATTATTGCTGTGTAACAAATAATTATTTAGAAATTTTGGGGAAATTGAATTTTTCTTTAAATTGTTATTATTCTTAAATTAGGGCATTCCATTTTTTTGATTTTGAAAATAAATGAGAAATTTTCAAAATATTCGAATTATGATAATATTATTTTTTTCCATCTAAATTGTTTTGTTGAAGAATATTTTTTTATTATTTCAATAGTAACGATTTTGCGGCGGTGAATTTTTGGAGCCTTACCGAGAGACATGTTTTCCAAAATTCTAGGGAGCCGGAATTTCCGCGAATTTCTCAAAATTTCTCCTGAATTTCCAAAATAAAAAAAAAAAGAAAAAGAAGAAATTTACCAAAACAGTTGAAGGATCGGGAAACAATAAGGTCCTTTTCGGTCGTTTCGCCGACTTCGGGGTCCCGAGGTCCCCTCCGGACCTGACCCCGTGACCCGCGAGTGCGCAAAGTGTCAATAATACATACAAATTCATTTCTCCTCCTGCAACCGCTCCTTTTGCGTCCTCGTGGGTCCTGCGAAATTAGCGATAATCGGCAACTACCGTCGGTCACTAACTAGACCGGCAACTACTCCGGCTGCAGTTGACAAAATCCTCTTCTTCCTCCTCCTCCTCCTCCTCCTTGAGTTCCATCTCGAGCAAATGTTGACTTTTCTCAGGAACGCGCGAAAAGTCAATAAATTCCATCCGGTCATTTACCGGAGCAATATTGGTCCCGTTACTGACTCACTTATTGATGGGACCAATTTAGCCAAAATCGAAAATGGTACCCTTCCCCCTCAAAAAAAAAAAAGAAAAAAAATCCACAAGGATGGAAATTCAAAAATTGAAGAAGGAATTAATATTTGATTAATATTCATTTAAATTATTGAAACGATATCGATTTATTTTTCAGCCAATTTTGGAGTTCCTGGAACGTCTCCGGATAATTCCCCAAAAATGGACCCTCGAAAAAAAATTTCTCCAGAATAAAAATCCAAAAATTAAATTACTAAAAAAATTTAATTTATTTTTGAGCCAATTCTGGAGCTCCTGGAGCATCCCCAGATTTTTCTCTTGCGCGGGTATAATTAAAAAAAAAGGATTTTGGTCCTTTCCGATTACCTCAAGGACCCTAGATCCCCTGGTTCCCTTTCTGGATCATTGCTAATGAGAGAAATCCCCAAAAAAGGTCCCAAAAAAAATTCCTCCAGAATGAAAACCCAAAAAATAAATTATTGAAACCATATCGATTTATTTTTGAGCCAATTTTGGAGTTCCTGGAACGTCTCCGGATAATTCCCCAAAAATGGACCCTCGAAAAAAAACTTCTCCAGAATGAAAATCCAAAAATTAAATTACTAAAAAAATTCAATTTATTTTTGAGCCAATTTCGGAGCTCCTGGAGCGTCTCCAGATTGATCCCCTACAAAATACACTCGAGAAAAGGATATCGCTGGTGCTTAAAACAAAAATCGGGGTCCGATTCCAGGACGACCGGTGATCGTCGATCTGGGAATTTCGAGACAAATATAGACACGGGGGTCGCTCCGCCACCGAAGAGGGTGGAAGTGAGCGTCCTCAGCCGGGGGTGGGTTTTACTGCGTCGTTCGGGGGATTGTAATTCAATTTCGAGGAGAGATCGCGTTCCAAAAGCGGTGGGAACTAAGTAGTTTTTCACCCCCGAGGAAATAAGCACGATAAGCTCGGGATTCCAGCGGAGCCCCTCGCAATCGGGCCCCACCTTCCGGGTGACCCCCCCCCCCACTAATCCTCCAGGACTTCCGTGAAATAATCCAGGACACCGTAGGGGCACTCGGGGAACTTCGAGGGGCAATTCCGGGGGTGCTCTCGGCCCAGGACTTCGGCGGCCATGTATTCCTGGCCCGTCGTGACCCCCGGTGGCTCCGAAGTCGACGAGGGCCTGCAAAGGAAGCGTTTCAAAAAAACAATTTTTTTTAAATTTCCTTTTTTTTCTTTCCCGGTCGAGGATTGGCCCCAAATTGGGCTCCTTATTTTTGGGCTTACGTCAAGAGGATCTGCAGGAGCTGGGAAAAAATGCCCTGGCGGGAATTCAACGGCACGTTGGCGGCCTCGCAAATGGCCCTCAGGAGGCAGGACTTCCCCGAGCCGAAGGCCTCTAGGGCTGTTTCCAGCATCTTGTAGATTTCCCAGCGAGATAGGAACTCTGTGATTTGAGACATTTTGGAAAATTTGGAAAATTTCAATTTGGGGGAAAAAAAAGAAACAAATAAAAATGCATTTCGAAAAATTGTATTGGATTGGTGCATAATTAACGACGTTTTTTTGTATGAATATACGTGTAAAGTATCGTCGTTAATTATGCACCAACCCAGTAATGATTGTGAGCAATTTTCAAAAATTCAAAAATTAAATTTGAGATATTGGGAATAATATTTAAAAAATGGTTTTATGAACGAAATTCCAGTTTTTAAACTATGAATATGTTCAATTATCAATATACCAAATCATTAATATATTGATTAATAATGTATTAAAAATTTAAAAGAAAAAGGAAATTATTAAAAAACAGATTTTTTAAGGAAAAATTGTATTCCTGTTCGGAAATTGAAAATTTTAATAATGTAACTGGATTTCTCAAAAAAACATTCAATTTCCGAAAATCCTCAAAAATTCAATTTTTGCAAATTCGAATTTTTTTTTAGAACATCCTGGTAGAATTTTCCGTTATTTCGACGATTTCTTTTTTTTTTATCATCACTTACCGGTATCCCGATTTTCCACGTCATTGACGGACCTTTCGTATCGAATATAAGGTTCCGTAAAAACGGAAGCGTTGTAGGGCAGATTGTAATTCATTTTGACGACGTATCCGACGATCGTGCTGACGTCGACCTCCATCGGTAGACCCAATCCGATAATTAACTACGATGAGAAAAAAGAAAATGCGAAAATTCGATACGATTTTATGAATATTCTCAAAAAATCCCCAAAAATTCCTAAAATAAAATATAAAATCCTATATTTTTGGGGTTCGCGGTAGAGTCGCAAATCCAAAATTTCAAAAAATCTAGAAAAATATTTTTTTTCATTTGAAAATTCATCGTCACCAAAATCGATGTAAATTTACTGATAAAGAAAAATTACCGATCGGAAAAAAAGGAAAAGGAAAATTAATCCCAATTTCGGGGGATTTTCAATTTTGAAAATTTCAATTAAAACAAAACAAAGGTGCAATTAAATTGATATTTACCTGTACTTTGGTGGGTGCTCCAGAAGCCGGTTTTGGATAAACCAAATATCTTTTATTCCTTAACAAAATGTCTTTGTTGTAATAATAATTATTAATCTCGTTATTCGCTTCATTATTATTGTTATTATTATTTCTATCACTGTAATTATTATTATTAAAATTGCTATTACTATTATTATTATTATTATTATTATTATTGTTATTATCGCCGATACTGTTATTAAAATTGCTCGACAGACAATTTCCAGGGGACACTTGGCAAAGAAAATAAACAATCGAAGCGTAAGACAACAAAATGATTTTGCAACGCGTTAATTGCATCTTTGACGAAGTTGATGAACCAACTGACGTGGGAACCAGGCATGCGAAGCAAAGCAGTCGCTTCATATTCCCGCTAATGACCGTTAATGAATTTGCCAGACTCCTAATAGCAACGGCAGCAACATTTTGTCGAAAATTTGCTAGCCGCCTTTTTTTCGTGTAACCAAAAAAAAATATATACATATATATATGTATATTTTGTTACTTCCAGGGTACTCTCCTCGGTCCGAACTCGAAAAAGAACCGGGGAAGGAAGCGGGGTATCCCGGGGTGGCAGAAATTAGCAAAAAAGGAAGAAAAGGATAAATAAAGGCAAGCCCGAAATTTAGCGACGGTTTCGGAATTGTGCCGATACCCGATTCGCGTCGCCGGATCGTAAAGGGGATTGCAATTGCAGTCGAGTGCGGCGGCCCCCCCCTCCCCCCCCCCGAAAGGAAAACATCTGCGCCGCGAGATATTGGGAAAACGGGAGATAACCGGTGCCCTGGCCGATGGAAAAATTGAAAATATGATGGATACCGGGAATAAATCTGCACCATAAGGTCCTTCCGTGGTCGCAGTTGCGCTTTTTTTTCCACCGCCACCCTCTCGGAGAGGGTCGCCTTCTGGGGAGAAAATTCAATCCGAGGGAATCGTGGGTTTCGAATGAAAATGTTACGATTTTTCTCCTCCCCCCCCCCCCCTTCCCCCTCCCCGTGGAAAAATGAATTTGAGATTATTTATGCAATTTTTCGTAATGAAACTACCAACGAAATTGCAGTTTCAAAATTTTCCATGGGTTTGGAAATTTTTTTTGGGTGGAAACAATTAGGTGATAAATAAGAGAATTTGTTTTTTAATGATTCATTTATTTCTATATTAAAAATTTACTGATTTGAAATTGGAAGCACCAAAGAAATTGCAGTTTCAAATTATTCCATGGGTTTGGAAATTTTTTTTGGGTGCTAACAATTAGATAGTAAATAATTAAACATCTATTTTATCTAATAATTAATTTCTATAATAAAAATTTACAGATTTGCAATTTTTTGAATTCAAACCACCAACGAAATTGCAATTTCAAAGTTTTCCATGGTTTTGGGAATTTTTGTTGTTGCAAATAATTAGATATTGAATAATTAATTTTTTTTCTTCGAACCAGGCACGTTAATTATTTAATAATTAATTATTACATCAATTGTAATTAACAGAAATTTACAAATTTGCAATTTTTTGCATTTGAAGCACCAACGAAATTGCAGTTTCGAAATTTCCGACGGTTTTAGAAATTTTTTATCCGCGCAAATAATTAGATAACAAGCAACTTAATTTTTTGTCGAATTATTTATGCTAATTATCCAATAATTAATTAATTACAATTTCAATTGTAATTAACAAAACTTTTGAGATTTGCAATTTTTTTTGCATTTATAATTTGGACAAAATCGCAATTTCAAAATTTTCCACGTTTTGCAAATTTATTTCAGCTGCGAAATTCAAAGGGAACAAGAGGATGAATAATTAAAAAAAAGAAAGATCTTCAATTTTTGCAATTTTATTCCGCCGTTTTACGCATTTCTACGTCACATACAAAAGACGATTTTCAATTTTTCAACGCTTTTGCGCAGTGAAATCCAACGAACACGTAATTGGAGAATGGGAAAAGTTGCACAATGCAGCTTTTCCTGCATATGCACCAGGTAAATGTTGCATCTCAATTTTTCACAATCGTAAAAAGATAAGAAGAGGAACGTAAAGAAACGTGTTCCAATATATATACATGTGAAATATTAAATATATCTATATATCCCGCATGTAAACACACACACACATACACATGCACCCCCCGCACACGACAACTTTAACCCGGCAGATGGAAAACTTCATGAAAAGTTTCATCCTTTTTACATGCATCTTTTCGTAGGCTCTCACTTGCTGCTTTTATAAACTTTTCGTTTTTATATTTTTTCCCTCTTTTTTTCTCGTACCAAAGGGTATGAATAACCTTCAAAAAAAGATAAAATAAAAATAAAGGGATTCTTAACTATTGAATAACGAAAATGGTGCTCTTTACATTCCACGAAAAAGGCTTTTACTTTTTACCGGGGTTTTAGTATTACAAAAATAGCCGCTTTCCTTGAAAATGGGAAAAAGGAAGGAAATCGAATTCGTTTGCTAGGACGAAATCCTGCGCTTACATTTTTTATTTTGCCGCAAAAGAAGTTTTTCTCTTTCTACAGGACGAGTCGTTGAACGACACCAGTTAGCACAATTTCCAAAGTGAAAAAATTTAATAAAACTTCTATGAAAATTTTATAATGATCACATAAAATTTTTATAAAAAAATGGTTTTAGAAAAACTGTATAAAGCATTTATACAATTATAAAAACTGTATAAAGCATTTATACAGTTTTTATAGAACCATTACGTGTGATTTCCCAAGGGAAGTTGCCCTTTTGCCCCGAAAACCCCATTTTTGGTCGAAAAAACCGTGATATCTTTGATCTTATTGAGATCTCGGCCCCGAGCACCCGCTAAATCGATTCTACGCGCAAAATTATCCCTAGGAATGACCCTATCTCGATCGATTTTGAACATTTAATTTTGTCCCATTTTTGGGGTGGCCCAAAGTAGGTCCAAAAATTTACCTTTTTGCACGATTATGGGCCGCCTAAAGTCGACTCTCCTGCGACGGCTAATCGAGATAGGAATTTTCGCGGGTGCTTATTCGATGTATTTTCGCGCGTAGAATGCAATGGCACCGTCGGAATCCCCGATTTCCAAAAAGAAATTGCCCTTTTGCCCCGAAAACCCCATTTTTGGTCGAAAAAACCGTGATATCTTTGTTTCTACTGAGATTTCGGCCCCGAGCACCCGCTAAATCGATTCTACGCGCAAAATTACCCCTAGGAATGACCCTATCCCGATCGATTTTGAATATTTAATTTTGACCCATTTTTGGGGTGGCCCAAAGTAGGTCCAAAAATTTACCTTTTTGCACGATTTTGGGCCGCCTAAAGTCGACTCTCCTGCGACGGCTAATCGAGATAGGAATTCCCGCGGGTGCTTATTCGATGTATTTTCGCGCGTAGAATGCAATGGCACCGTCGGAATCCCCGATTTCCCAAAGGAAGTTGCCCTTTTGCCCCAAAAATCGCGATTTTTTCGAAAAAATCGTTATAACAAAGAAAAGAAATAAATATATTTTAAAATTGTTAGAATAAATACATAATCGCTTATTAAAATTAATTATTTCAGTTGTACAGAAGTAATTCTTAAAGTATTGTTTATTAAGTAAGATTGTATAAAATCTGTATAAAGCATTTATACCGTTTTTATAAAACCTTTTATTTATAAAAATTTTATATGATCATTATAATATGTTTCTAAAAGTTTTATTAGATTTTTTCACCTGGATTCCTTTATTTTTAATTATTATCTGTATAATAATTTACCAAATACATATATAAATTTGCAGTATCCCGCAAATTTGAAATTGTGACGCAATTGCAATTTCATAGAATTCCAAATTTGACGTGAAAAAAAAATTAAGATGCTTACTTAATTTTAATTC
The DNA here is from genome assembly GCA_949825005.1 of Gasteruption jaculator. Lineage (NCBI taxonomy): Eukaryota > Metazoa > Arthropoda > Insecta > Hymenoptera > Gasteruptiidae > Gasteruption > Gasteruption jaculator. The sequence continues at coordinate 12,532,451 of OX463766.1, forward strand.
CAGGTTGGTGCATAATTAATGACGGTTATTGGCATTACATTCAAGCAAAATAATCGTCGTTAATTGTGCACCAACCTGATATTCGATATTTCTAGAAATGTGTGTATATTTATACATTAATTTACAAAATCTTTGAAATCTGAAATTATTATTGCAATTGCAATTCCATACGGTTCCAAATTTGTAATGAAACAAAAAAAATTAAAATACTTAATTTTTATTCCAGGTCGGTGCATAATTAATGACGATTATTGGCATTACATCCCACCAAAATAATCGTCGTTAATTATGCATCAACCTAATACGCACTGTTTCTTTTTTTATTAAATATTTATATTTATAATATTGGTTATAAAAAATAATAGTTATTATTACAATTCTTCAATTGTTACAATGTCTGACTATAAATGAAATAGAAACGAACGAAAATTCGTAATTAATAATTTAATAATTGCATTTGGTTGTCAAATATTTGTACTTTATTAAATGAATTATTTAATAATTAATTTCTATACCGATTCTAATTAACAATTTTTATATCCACCTTTACGTAATAACTCCCTTCGTTTTCATCCCCTTCCAGAGTGCAATCCACCCCAAAGGAGAAAAAAAACCATCAAATGCCAAAACTTCAGGATTTTGTTATTAACGTTCGCTGTCCATCACGAGTTTATCGTAATCCCAGTGACGTTACAAAAGGACTACGTCAGTGAATGCCTCCAGAGGAGATTCGGTGCACTCGGGGTACCTCAGGATGCAGTCAGCACCAGATTTGCCCCATCGCTCGGCTTCGTGGTACGATTCGTCGACGCTTTGACGGCTGGAATCGCCTCCGGACTCCGGCAAATCCTCCGAGGGACTGAAAACGAAACGAAATTAGGTCGAATCACCCTCTAATTGTATTAGGCCCCGAGCGAGGGCGCTGTCGGCAACGAATACGCGGGAGATTCGAATTTCCCAACGACCTTCCTTCGAAATATCCAGTTACCAGGCGCTCGCTCGCCTTAGGCCCCGCTAGGCGGCGCTGGCGGCGCCGAGTTCCCGCGAAAATTCGAATTTCTTCCAATTTCGCGACGGAAAATTGCCTTTTCTGGGTACTTTCCTGCCTCGTTCGGCGTTTTCTCGCGACTTCGGAGCCCTTGTTTCTCGAGAACGGCGAATTACGTCTCCGAGGGAACGGGGGCAGCGGAATGAATTAATCCAATCTAAGTTTAATAAGTTCCCGGCGAAGTCTGCGTAGGAAGACACGAGTTTTCAGGCAGGGGCGAAAGAATGACACGGGAAGAAATTGCAGCCGCGCTATTGCCGCGCTGGGGCGAAACGTTTCCATTAGAAACTTAATGTACGTTAGTTTTAGCTCACTCGGTTGCTCGCTAACGTCTAACTTGCCTCTGGTGCACACGTACACACACACTCACACACATACACATATTCGTACACACGCCAATTAGTTCGGCAGTTGAGACGCAATTTCCCTTCGAGCACATGCGCTGCGTCTCGTTGCTTCTATAATCACGTTTAACGGGAAGGGTAATGCAACAACAGATTCCAGAAGCGGAATGGCAGATTCTAATAGAGAAATATCTCGGGGACGCACTCGTACGGGAAAAGACCTCCGAGTGTGGGTGGGCAACGAAATTATGCAGGTGCCGGTTCGCTATGTTGGAAATGCAACCCCTCGGCAGTCGGCCAAAAAATGGTCCTACAATGTTTTTTTTCTTCTAAATCACAGAATTTCGCATTCCAATTTTAGTAGGATCCTTTTTTTTGTAATTTCCGATCTCGAAATGTCCAGTCCCCGTTCGACTGCAATTGAAGATGCAGTTGCAACCACCCCGGAAATACGAAAATATCGAGGAACAATTAAATTTCAATGGTATAATTTTTTTTGTTTTTTTTTTTTTAATCGAAAACCGCATATATGCGTCACGGAGTGAAAATGGCACCCCCGGGGCTTTAAATCGATAAAAAATAAAATCTACAATTCACGAAAACGAATTATTACCATTTTTTTCGTCCTTGTAATATGACGCCGGTAAAATCTTTGTGTACGACACCAACGTGGTGCCACCGGCGCTTGCCCGATAGTTTTCGCATGAATTTCGTGGGTTTTGTTCGCGAGCGCACGTACGTGGGTTATCGGAGGAGGCACTTACTTGAAAACTGCGACGCAAATAATATTAAATAGAATCTGCACTTGAATGAACTTTCGGAAGGGGTGAATTTTGGATGATGAGATGCTGGAAAACGTGAACCGCGAATGGTGCAAAGTTTACGCGGCTTCTGGCGAGACTGTTAATAATATATGTGGCGTGCAGGCGGGCTGGGCTGGGCTGGGCTGGGAAATTATTCGAGATCCACGGTTCCGGGGGATGAAACTTCGCCGGAGGAGCTTGCGGGGGGTGCTTTCAAAGACGGCAGCCAAGCGGGTTTCAGTGGTTACGGGGTTTTGCGAAATTCCTTCGGAGGTTTGACGTATTTCTTTTTGGACCAAAGGACATGGTACCCTATTTTTTTTTCTCATATACAGGGTGTCCCGTTTTAAAGTTCCCATTAGATTATCTCTTCAACACATACGAGTATGTGTGTGTGTATGTGTAGCATTTAGCCGTTTAGGAACTTACGTTAAGATCAAGTGCATGATTTCCTGGAAAACATCCCTCTTTCCGTTTCTACCGAGTGGTATTTCAGCGAGTTCACAAATACTTCTCAGGAGGCAGTCTTTACCGTTTTCCCAACCGTGTCTGAAACGACAAAAAAAATTAAGTCGATATTACCTGTCTCTGGTTTGGTTACGATTATAAACATCTTTTACTTTTTTTCTATTGAGATTTTTTCAAGTACTTGCGCGTGTATAAATATTTTATTTTTTTATTACCATTATTATAAATTAAAAATTATATAGTAGCACTTCAATTGTTTATTCAATTGAAATTTGTGAAAAAAAAATTAAAAAGAATTTCATTTTTTTTATAACAACAACAACAACAATAATAATAATGATGATAATAATGATAATAACAATGACAATGACAATGATAATGATGATGATGATAATAATAATGATAATAATAATAATAATAATAATAATAATAATAATAATAATAATAATAATAATAATAAAATAATAATAATAATAATAATAATAAAATAATAATAATAATAATAATAATAATAATAATAAAAGTGGTAATAATGATAATAATAATACACATCACTGATAAGAATGATAACAATAGTAATGGTAAGACCAATAATGACGTAATAACCAATAGAGAAATTAATATTTACAACGAAACCCGGAAATTCCGATGATTGCTGATTTGTGCATACAAAATGCTTGAATCTTTACATATATATATACCTCTCGACACACACACACACACACACACACACACACACACACACACACACACACACACACACACACACATCCAGGTTTAGCTCTTACTATTCATTCCACAATGGAATTTCAATAAACGCTTTTCATTCGCGAATGACGAGGGAGCATAAGTTAATTATTAACTTATTAATTTACCTCTCGTTATACTTTGCCAGTTTCATTAACGTTATTTAATTGCGTTCTGCTATTCAATTAATATTTGCCCCATATATGCGTGCACGTGTGTGCGTGCGTATCTCCGTCTGATAGACATCGAGCGGATTTTGATATCGAGTTTTCCGGCGAAAATTAATTTTCCCCTACTTTATTTTCGATACACTGGTTTCCGATCCATTATTCACGGACTCGCAACAACAACAACCACCTCGACAACCACCCCAATTACCGCTCGAACTCGGTCTCCAGCGTCGTGTAAATATCCCGCAAATCGTAGCCTCGTTTCTTACGAGCAGGGACGATGGCCGGTTCCAGCTGGGACACGTTCCATGGGAGGTCGTAGTTCAGCTGGAAGCCCATGGTGAAGCCGACGTTGGGGCCTCTCTTGTTCATCGTCAGCGGAACGGACACGGCCAACACTAACTACAACGTTTCGGGGTGTTACGAATGCAATTTGGGAACCCTGGCCTTTCTTGGGGGGCCACTTTACCTGCAACACTCCGTGTTCCGTGAACAAGAGCACGGGACTGCGTTCCAGGGAGTCCGCCGTGACGCAAATCAGCGCGAAACTGGCGACAAGGAGCCCGAGTTTCATTTCCAAGTCTCCAACCTGGGGTCCATTTCGTGGCCACGCGGTGTGGCCGTATTTGTACTGGTGTGAGTGTACCCAAGAATTTAGTGGAATTCTCGCTGGAATTGCCGAGAAACGCGATGCGAGCAACGCAAACAGCGCCGAGCAAAGTCCACAAACGCACATTCCTGGCGAGGTTCTCGGCATCGGGTTTCCAAAACTCCGCAAATCCGAGAACCGCGTGTGCCGAGAGCCAATTTTCCCAAAATGGTTCAGCGAAAATGGGGGAAACGGACGCAAGAAAAGTTGACTCGCAGATTTTGCCTTCATTTCCCACGAAATTTCCGCTCCGCTGTCGAAAAAGCGGAAGTGGATCAGGATGCCTGTTATTTGCCACCAATCGTCGCCCTTCCCTGCTTGGCTTCGACATTCGGAAATGAAAAGGAGAAAAAGGGTAACCCCAAAGTGGAGGAACTTGAAGAAAAAAAAAAAAGAAATAGCCGAGAGAGAAGGCGGTGGCTTGGTTGCTCGTTTTAACTTTGTTTGCGAGATGGAATTTCGTTGCGGTATGATAATAAGAAAGTAAACGGAAAAGAAACGAGGAGACATTAGGGAAAGAGATACGCTTTCACCTCAGTCTTCTCGAAAACGTCGAATTGATTTTATATCCTTTTTTCCCTTCCTTCGCTCGCCACGGAAAAGTTGAAATTAATTCGTAATCAAGCGAAACTCTCGGGGCTCAACTCGAGGCTAATTAAATCCGTGTTTTAACCAACGGCCGGAAAAATTTTCGCAAAGTTTCGAAAACTTTGGAAGAGATATTTTCCGGGAACGTCGAATTTTTTGGGAAATAAATATTTAAAACTGTCGCGTCTCGCTAATAAAATCCAATTCGTCAGGTTTTAATATTTCCAGAAAATTTGATAATTTTGCGAAAAAGCAACCCCTAAAGAATAATTATACAATATTTGTATCCACGTCGACCCCGAAAATCGAGAATGTATGCGGGGAATCAAAAGTTCCCGGTTTTTGGTATATAAGTAACCAAGCCCCTTTTTCCCGAATATATCTCGGCTATAGCGTGTGTTCGTAACATTCCAATTAAATTAAACGTCGAGTGTATCTCGCAGAATTAACTTTAACTGGTTGGATACTAATTGGTGCAGCCAACGGTTGAAAGGAGGCTGCTCGCTGCAGGGAAGCGAGAAGAAAAGAGAGGAGCAAGGGAGAGAGAGAAAGAGAGAGAGAGTATTTCGAGAGGTCTCGGCTAACCCCAAGATAAATCGTTCTCTAAAAGTACCGGCAAAAGGGATTTAAACTATAACGCTAAACTGCGGAATATTTATGACGAAATAAATAAAATGACTCTTAATTAATTGGTTTCATTTTAACCGACAAACTATTGTTAAAAGAAACGGAGGAACAAAATGCGGTTGCTCCGGGCCGATTTTCTGCTGCTCGTGACGATTTTTCTCACGACAACGGCAGCCACTGTGAGGCGAAAGAGGGTTCTCGCTTTTCAGAAGGGCAGCGTTTTCTTCGTAAGTCCTACCGGCGCCATTTCCGCGAGGTTCTCAGTAAAGCAGCTTTTTTTGCCAATTTGTTTTCTCTAATTGCGGTTTTTTCAGCTCAGAATAAATTACAAGATAGACTCGCTGCCGTACACCTCGATAATTGCGCAGGCATCTGGTTTCAAAGTAGCCTGGGAGCTGCCGTATGGAAAGAGCGCAATTAACAGACCCGTGCGTGATATCCACGAGCATGCACTGCTCATGTACGAAAGGTAGTAAATAGTCTCTAATAGTCGCTGAATAATACAGGAGCCGCTGTCCCGACGAGGAGAAGGGCTGCAGTTTCGCTCGGGTTGCAACCCCTCCCGCTGCAACTGGATACCCACTGCACGCCGGTAGTACTAATGCCCGTTGCTACTTGTCGCCGCTAACAAACGGTTGCACTACTTGCGGCTGTCGGCCAGCGCCCGTCGCTTTATTAATCGAAGGTCCTTCTCGCTCGATTGCTCCTGCCGGACTGCCGCGGTCGCTGTCCCCACTCCCGCGGCGCTTCCCCCTCCACGGTCCCACTCCCGTCGTCGTCTCGACGGGAACGAGCGGGGAGACGGTGTAGCACTCGAAGATTTCTGGCTACGCGAAAGTTCTCCGCTGCTCGAGTCGTCCAATGGTGCAATGCCGTGATGTTCCAGACTTCTGCAGTCGCTGTAGTCTTGTTATAGTGCGGCAAAATATGCACCTTACCTACTTAAAACATTCCGTCTTATATCCCGTGTACACACCCGCTCGTTCCCGTTACTCGGAAGCTGGAGTTTGTGCGAAATTGGAAGAATCTCCCGCTTGTAAACAAAAATCTCGCGGAATTTACAATACGTATTTATTTTTTCTTCTTTCTTCCGTATTAAAAATCCTGGCTTTATTCATACATAAAATGCAGGATCAAGGATACGAACCATAAATTATTACGAATCCTCGATTTTCAAGTAATAAAACCGAACCCGTTTGCATACGAATCCGATAAAAAAAAATGAAGGTTCTTCTTTTTATTACAAATTCTATCAATTACTTTCCTTGGAAATTCAGTCCAATTACTTGCAGCTTATCGTCCTTTTTTTTCTCTCTTCCAGCCACGGACTAGACGGGAAATCTTGTCTCATGAAAAATATTTGCGATGTCACAAAATACGTGAAAAGAAATGACGGAGTTGTGGTAAAAATATTGAGATTACTAGCGGCAGGGTTGGTATCCAATTTACTTATTCATGAAATCAAACGAAGAAAAAAAAGACACTCCTATACCTTCCTTCTCCTTATCAAGGAAATCAATCCAATCGATCGATTTTTTTTATTCCACTCTTATCATTGCTTTTATTTTCAGATCTGTTCTGGGAAATAACGACGACGAGGAGAGTAATCTGTTATCAAATTGCCCGGATTTCATTGAAAAGTGTCCTTTGCGGTTACACGGGATGGAAAAATTTTCAAATTAATTATCTTTTCACCGAATTTTCATTAATTATCATTTTTAATCGACCGTTTCCTTACTTTATTAAATATTAATTATGTAATTTTTTATTTAAAAAAAAAATACGAATATCCAATACTTTTTAAAAAAATTGTAGCTCCTCTAAAATATTATTTACTTCGTTTTCGGGGTGATTACGATTACTGTTTGTAACTTTTGCGCTGTAAAAAAAATATTCTCGACAATAAAACCTCTCTTCTCTGTCTCTGGTACGTTTTCAGTATTTTCTGAAACTTTCCTAACCGACGACATTCTCCCTCGTCACATTCCGGAACATGGTAGTTATAATTGCATCTCGGTGGGGTTTCGTTGTTGTTGTAACATAACGTTAACTAAAGGCATTAATTCAAAATTCCCCGAAGGATTTTCCACGTTACAAATTATGTGTCAAAACGTTGCCTAGTTCTCGAACATGTTTATTAAGAATTTGAATGATTCATTTAAGGAGGACTCGGGAGTGTCTTCGGTAATTCAATTATATCCTGGACAGTTCTCGCCTTATGCATATTTATTTGCATGCATACGTACATTCTATGGAGGATTATTTATTTATATACGAAAATTTACAAATTCGAGAAAATTATTAGAATGGGAAATTTTTCTTTTGCGAAATCTGAATAATAATAATAATAATAATAATTTTGTTCTTCGTAACGGTACCATTTTTTTAGTTTACCTTTTGTTGCCATTTTAGAGTAACTCGAAGGCGAGAAATAGGCAAAGTAAATTCTGCGTAATGTTTGATTGTGCAATTATGAGAGTTTCATGAACCGAAGGAGTTTCTTCCTTTTGAGAAAAAAAAAACGGGAAAAAAAGGAGAAAAACGTACCGTTAAAACGTAATGTCAAAGAGACGGGTACTCATCCTCCTGAAATCAGTTTAACAAGATTGCGGAGTTCAAGGAACGATTCTTCAAGTATTTTCGGTTAATAAGAAAAGAGATGATAAATGTAAGAATATATATGTGTGTGTTATTATATAATATTTATTATAATTATTATTTTAATGTACACGTTATTTAGTTAATATAAAAATGTCAATATATTAATTATTAATGGATTATTCTGTTTCTCTTTTTATTATATTAATATATTATAGAATATATTACTGCATTAATAATAATAATAATACTTTTTAAATTATTGAAATTTTATATTTATTTTTTTCGTGTTATAATTTTACTTGATATTCATTTCATGTTACACAAAAATTGTATATTTGAGCCGTTTATTTTGAAAGTGGCCTAAGTCCATTTTTAGAGTCATTATATATCGGCATAAATAATTAGTTTTCAACAATTTAATTATAAATTTTCGAGTTTTTCATTTTTTTTGAAAAATGGATTTAGGCCACTTTCAAAATGAACGGCTCATTTAATTTTCTTTTTTATTGAAACTGATACACTTTTTGTAATATTACATTGATTTTATTATATTGTCTATTAATAACAATAACAATTATTAATTATAAAATACAATACTTACAACAACAACAAAAAATATATTATTTAATACAAATTGGCTCGAATATCAAGAAAATTTCGATCTTTATTTTTCTTTTCGAATATTAATTTTAAAAATGTATTAAAATATTCATCCTCGTTTCTTTTACTCTCTTTTTTTTTGTCGGTTGCACATCCAGCTCAAACATATTTCTTGGTATTTAATTGGCTTCCATTACTTCTCTTTGTACACCGTTATTATTTGCCATGAAACATTCGATAATACCACCACGGATTTATTATCAAGGAAAAAACGCTACATTGTATTCCCCCAAGGAAGTAACTTTCAGGTAAACCATGTATATATACGTATTCCATTTTTTATATCATTATAAAACATTACACTACGGCATTAAACAAAAAAATCAATCGATCGGTCTTCGATTTATTTCGTCATTGAAAGAAAAAAAATTTTTGAATTTTCCTATTTATATTTTTTTTTTTAGAATCAGCCTCAAACAAAAATTTGTGGATTTAAATTAAAATCCCGAAAATTCAATTTTCTTCTTCAATTAAACGCTCGATTTCAAAATTTCGCATTTTTGAAATTTCAACCCCCTTCGTTGCTAATTCTTTTTTTATTCGAAAATTATAATATTGATTTTCTTCCAAAAATGTCAAATTATTGTAATTATACAATAACTTCAAATTTTTTAATCATTATCACATTTTAAATATTTAAAAAAATTGAAAATCCATAAAATTTCTCATTTTTGCTATTATTTTTTTTTAGAATCAGCCTCAAACAAAAATTTGTGGATTTAAATTAAAATCCCGAAAAATCAATTTTCTTCTTCAATTAAACGCTCGACTACAAAATTTCGCATTTTTGAAATTTCAACCCCCTTCGTTGCTAATTCTTTTTTTATTCGAAAATTATAATATTGATTTTCTCCAAAAAATGTCAAATTATTGTAATTATACAATAACTTCAAATTTTTTAATCATTATTACATTTTAAATATTTTAAAAAATTGAAAATCCATAAAATTTCTCATTTTTGCTAATTTACTAATAATTTACTAATAACACTGCGATTCTCCCTGTTTCAGTTGGTTTATTGCTTAACCCTAAACGCATACGGAAGACCCAATGATTTAGTCGCGGGATTAACTGCCGCCCTAGCTTGGCAGCTCCCTGATAAACCTGAGGGCAAATTTCTGGGGAAGGAGGTGCACCGGAAAAGTCGTAGCGTGCTTTTCTCGAAAATCGAGGCTTTTCTGCAATCGTAAGAATTATTCCCGAATTTTTCAGAATCCTAGCAACAATTTCTTATTTTCTTTCCAATGAAAAAAAAATATTTATAAAATCGATAAACGAGGCCCTGCAAATTTTTTTCTCGCCATACTACAAATTCTTAAGGCGAAAGAAAATACAAAAAAATGAGTACTTTTAAAATACGTTTTTTATTTTCTTCCCCAAAAAATTTATAACATCGCCAAAGTTGGTCCTGCAATTTTTTTTTTTCGCCGAAAAAATTCGTAACCTGGCGAAAAAAGAATCGCAGGTCCTACTTTGACGATATTATCAATTTTTCTGGAAAGAAAAATTATTAAAAAAAATTTTTTAATAAATTTATTATTCGTGAGCGTACTTTGGCCATTTTATTGCAGCAGTTTCCATCATGTTCGAGGGTGGCCTTTCCACGGTGAAATAATTATTTGAAATTCCGGCTCCTCATGCTTCTTTAAAACACAATCTTAAGGGTTCCGGGGCAGGCATAAAAAAAGCAGCAAGTTGCACTCGAGGGAGCCCTTCTTTTTGGAAAGCCATATAACGAATATCTTCTCCTCTTACCACGGCTACAACCAATTTTCTTCCTATCGTAACTCTCGTTCCAGTCCCTCCGAGACGGACATGCAAATATAGAAGGATGACTACTAGGACGACAATTTTTTCCCTCTTTCCATTTTTTTTTTCCCCGGAACGTACAAATATTCTGCGGAATCCTTCATGTGAATCATATGAGAATAACGTAATGAAAAGTCTCTTTTGCCCTTTAGCAAAGCATATTAGTAGTCATCCTGGGGGAGATTGCGAAAAAAAATACATGGAAAAGGAAAGGCCAGAGGGATGGGAGAAACAGAAGAAACATATCAAAAAGGGAGTGGAGGGGAAACAAGAGATATTTTTCCAAATCTATTCATACATTCCGAAAAAAAAAAAAATTTATTTCTCCCTTTATTGAAGGGAGGGTGACAATAATCAGAGCTTTATGCGGAAGAAATGGGTTTTGTTGGGTATTAAAAAAATCCGGGTTTTTTCGGTACAAAGTCTGGGAATCGCAATTCAGGAGAAAAAAGAGAGAGAAGCCTCGAAAAAATGAAATTTGGTATGAAAATTATTGTTATTGAAAAATTAAAATGACTGTAAATTAAAATTACTATGAATTAAAAAACCATAAATTGAAATTACTATAAATTAAATATGAAACATGAACAAGGGATGGAAAATATTAAATTTAGTTATTTTTATCGTATTAGATTTTTTTTTATTTTAACCATTTTTTTTATAAAGAAATTTATGTATTTTGAAAAATTTTTTGTAACTTAATAATAATAATACTAATAATAATAATAATAATAATAATAATAAGAATGATAATAATTGTGCATACTTTGGTGCATAATTAACGACGATTATTTCCACAGCAATCATATGAAATAATCGTCGTTAATTATGCATCGGCCTAACATAGTTTGGTGCATAATTAACGACGATTATTTCATATGATTGCTGTGGAAGTAATCGTCGTTAATTATGCATCGGCCCAATATAGTTTGGTGCATAATTAACGACGATTATTTCATATGATTGCTGTGTAAATAATCGTCGTTAATTATGCATCGGCCCAATACAGTTTGGTGCATAATTAACGACGATTATTTCATATGATTGCTGTGGAAATAATCGTCGTTAATTATGCATCGGCCTAATATAGTTTGATGCATAATTAACGACGATTATTTCATATGATTGCTGTGGAAATAATCGTCGTTAATTATGCATCGAACTAATATAGTTTGGTGCATAATTAACGACGATTATTTCATATGATTGCTGTGTAAGTAATCGTCGTTAATTATGCATCGGCCCAATATAGTTTGGTGCATAATTAACGACGATTATTTCATATGATTGCTGTGGAAATAATCGTCGTTAATTATGCATCGAACTAATATAGTTTGGTGCATAATTAATGACGATTATTTCATATAATTGCTGTGTAAATAATCGTCGTTAATTAAGCATCGACCTAATATAGTACGGTGCATAATTGTATAACAAATTTTAGATTAATTGTTTACATATAATAATAATAATAATAACAATAATAATAATAACAAAAATTGCATTTGCCATTTGAAAAATCACAAAAATCAAGGAAATGCTAATCCCCAAAATTAGTCGCCTTCTTAAAACCATCCCAGGAATGAGACTCGACCGGTAATTTTGATTAATTGCGTAAAAAGAAAAAAAACCGCCAAAATTATGGGCACAAAGTGCGCGTTAATTGGAGGACATCGGGTTTACACGTGAAGAAAAAACGTGATAAGTACGAAAATAATTATTAAAAAAAATTTAAAAAAAAAAAGAAACGTTCTTCCACATTCACCGGTAGTTCCGTTAATTGCGTTGATGATCTCGGCTTGAAAAAGGAGTTGCATTTCAATTAAAGTGACTTAGCTTGTCCTGAAAGGAAAGAAAATCTTTCCCTTCTACACCCTCCTCGTTTTATTTGCCCCGGCTTTGCTCGACTCCGCGTCGCTCGCCCCTTTTCCGTCTTGTTTCTTTAGAAAATGAAATTTGACGTTCCAGCGTCGGTGTCGACGGCAGATCCTGTGTGCTGAAAGCTATTTGCCAGGCGGCTCAAAGGGACCCCGGCGACCTGGCGACGGGTACATTCGTGCAGGAATTGTTACATGCAATTTTTACGTAAGTTCGAATTTGCCACTCGTCTTTCCTCGTATCTCTCGAGTTTCCAATTTTTTCCTTTTTTTCTCTTTTTTTTTTTCGTCGACCACCAGGATCCCGAAAGACGCCGGGAAATTCGAGGACGCGAGGGATGAGATTTACAACCGTGCCCTGGAAGCCACCGGAAACTGCTCCCGCCTGTTTCCGGCCTGCAGATACTCGGTTTACGATTTGGAGTTGTGACGTCGCGGGTTTTGGACGCAAATATTCGATATTTCGATTTTTTTTTACAAATTTTTTAAGATTAAAATTTCGGTGTGAATGTACCTTTAAGGATGAAATTTGAGAAAAAAAAATTGTGCGAGTGCCCCATAATTTGGAATAATTGAATGAAACAATTAGCATGTGGAGGAAATGAAAAGATTTTGAATGAATAAAAAGTGTAACGAGTATAAATGCATTTTTTTACAGTGCGTAATTTAAAAAAATTTTTTTGGGTGTGAAATACGAGCAAGTGATAATTAATGATTATAATATTCGATCTAAGAATACGTAGAAATTAAAATTCCAAAAAAATAGAAATTCTAAAAATTAAAATTCTAAATGCAAATATTAAATTCCAAAAAAAGAGAAATTTTAAAAATTAAAATTCTAAATAAAAATAGTAAATTCTAACAAAAAATGAAAACTCTTAAAATTCTTATGGGTACCTCTAATAAATATTAGAGGCACCCGTAAGAATTTTTAGAATTTTCATCATTTGTTAGAATTTAATTATTTCCTAATTTTAAAATTAAAATTTCAAATAAAAGAAAAATAAATTCTAAAAAATAATAAGAATCCTTTTTAAAAAATACGTAAATTCTAACAAAAAATAATAATTCCGGGTACCCCTGACAAATTTTAGGGACATAAGATACGTTAGAATTTTTATTTTTTTTTAGAATTCGATATTTTCATTTGAAATTTTACTTTTTAGAATTTTTCAATCGAATAAAATGTGTAAATTCTAAAAAAAAAATAAAAATCCTTTTTAAAAAATAATTAAATTCTAACAAAAAATAACAATTCCGGGTACTCCTGACAAATTTGAGGGATACCCATAAGATTCGTTAGAATTTTTATTTTTTTTTTAGAATTCGATATTTTCATTTGAAATTTTAATTTTTAAAATTTTTCGATCGAATAGAATGTGTAAATACACACGCTCATTATAACTCGTGTAAATCCAAGGTACCTTTTCGCCGGCCTGGTGCCAACAAGTAACTGTATACGTCACCTCCGATACTTTTGCCCACGGCATTTTCGTGTCTTCAGTTTCACGCTCAGAGCAGACACGAGGAGACGTTTTTTTGCGCGATAACGGGAACAATGTATGGGCAAAATTGTGCAGTAATCGCGATATTTTTCATTTCGTGGCTTTTGGGGACTCGAGCCGAGCTCAAAAATGGCACCGGTGTGGTCAAAAGAGCCGTGGACGCAGGACCCAAGAAGTACCTTATTTTCCCCCAAGGCAGCAACGTCCAGGTGAATAAAAATAAATTAAAATAAAATAAAGAAAATAAAGAAAATAAAGAAAAAAATTCCTCCTGGGGTGGGTTTATATTTCCAGGGGGTGGATTTGGCTTCCGAGGGTTGATAAACTTCCCCCTTTGCATCTTTTTTGTTTATTTCGAAAAATTCTTTTTTTTTTCTTTCTTGAAGTTAGTCTATTGCATGACAATTGGGACCTACGCGAAACCCCAAGGAATTTTCACCATGGGGGTTACCGCCGGCTTGGCTTTCGAACTACCCCATGCAAAATCCGAGCTGCACCGAAAACCCGCGGAAGTCTACCATCGCAGAAGCAGGAGAGACCTGTATCGCAAAGTGGAGCTGATGTTGAGGACGTGAGTGGTCGTTGCATTTTCATTTAATGTACTTTTAATTTTTTTTTTTCAACCCCATATATTTAATTTATGAGTTCGAAGCCATGGGATGGTGGCCACTTTTCGAAAACCATTTTTCAAAATTCGCGATCATTATCTACGATAATAAATAATTGCAATTAACGACGTAGTGATTAATCAAAATTATTCGGTACCCCATTGCGCCCCTAGTTACCAAATTATGGTCGTCATTGCCATAAAATTCGAATTTCAAATTCTTCGACTGCCCACGGAGACTCTGATTGCCACAAACAATTTCAATTAATTATCAACAATCAATTACCAAGTAATTGTTTGGCCAATCACGGGTGGTACCCCATTGCGCCCCTGTTTGTCAAACCATGGTGGTCATTGCCATAAAATTTCGAAACCCAAATTTCATAAATCGTTCACCGAGCCTCCGATCGATCGGAACAAATTTTAATTAATTGCTCGCTAATTATTCGGAATTTCCTAGAATGGATTTTCGCAAAATTTTCAATCTCTGCCCCTGTACCTAGGCTTCCAACTTTTCTACAGTACACCATGTACATACGTACAATCTGCTTAGCCTCATCCCTTGACGTGTATGTACAGGTACATACATCCCCGAAGGGGTTGAGCCTGAAGGGGTAGTTCTTCCACAGCGTTTAGGTGGAATCCCTATTTATTTTGTATATAATTATAGCAAGAGAGATAATCTCGTTTCGAAAACGACGTTTCATCCCTTAACATCATTGCAAAGTTAATGAATGGATGAGGCAAAGTAAAACTCATTCTGAATGTATCTACAAAGCTGTATAATAGCAGTAAACCAAAATATATAGATATGTGTGTGTGAGTGAGCGTGTGGTTGTGTGATTTTGTGTGTGTGTGTGAGTGAGTGAGAGAGAGAGAGAGAGAGTGTGTGTGTGTGTGTGAACCTATATGTGAGCAGGAGCGTGTGTGAGCGCGCGTGTGTGTGTGTGTGTGTGACACATTGTATGTATGTATACATAGATACGTATGGTTTAACAGAACGTGATAATGATAAATGATGTTTTCCTTTAAAGCCAAGGTAGGGATGGCAAAGCTTGCATACTTAAAGCCCTTTGTAAGGCAGGCCAACGGAACGTCTCGGAAGTTGGCAGGGGTACGTTTATGCAAGAGATACTTCATTCCATATTCACGTGAGTTTCCAAAATGCAAATACCCGCGTTATATATTTCAATTTGCTCAAATCTTTCCTTCTTTTCGAGTCTAAGTGTGTGTGTGCGTGTGTGTGTGTGATTCCTTTTACTCCGAAATATTAAAAAAAAAAGAAAAGAAAGGGGTTGGTTTTAAACGTGACGAGAAAGGGATGGATTCGTAAAATTCCAAATATCCTACCCCGTTAGAAAATAATGAAATTGTGCTTTGAGAGAAAAATTTGAAAAAAGAAAGAAAATATTGCGCAAGAATTTCTCAGAAAGGGGATGAAAAAAATATGGAAGAAATTTTATTGGAATAATTTTCGAGGTTTTTGTGATTTGAAATATTTTTAAAAAAAGGAAAAAAGAGGGGTTTCTTTTTTGTAAAATGAGGAGTCAAAGGGGTGGTTTTGTAAAATTGTTAAAATGATAATTTTCCATGGGGAAAAAATGATATAATTATGCCGAAGAATATTAACAAGAAAGTTTGAAAAATAATGTTATGCGCAAAAATAGTGAAAAATGAAATTTAAAAAAAATGGAATTAAAATAACGAACCAGAAAAGCGTTATTACAAAGTTGTTTTTAATTGTCAGCCTTTTATAAATCAATGCGCGTTTATTTCAAAATTAAAAAAAATGAATCAGGGTCTATTAAAACCTTACGCGAACGGCGTGGATTTGCGAAATAACAAATACGCTCTGAAAAAAATAATACAATTTCGCGTAAAAGTGGTAAACATTGCGAGGAAATTCCTTTGGACAGCTAATATATAAAATAATGAGCACAAAAGCGCTATTATATAATCCCGGCTAATTGTTAGCTTTTTCATGAATACCTACGAGGGTGCGTTTATTATTTTTTAAAACAACCCCCATTATTTCGACGGCGCTTTTTTATTTCCCTCATCGTGATATTTTACGGTCGCAAAATTCCTGATTCGCCTGAAATTTCACCCTCGAATGTTCATGATTTGGCTGAAATTTAACCCCATAAAAAATGTTCAATTTTCCACGAAAAATTCATCTCCATGGAAATGAATTTTCAACTTTTCACGAAAAATTCACTCGCGTAAAGAAAAATTTCAACTTTCCACAATGATCCAATCTCGTAAAAAAAAATGTTCAATTTCCCACGAAAGATCCACCCCCATGAAAATAAATTTTTAACTTTCTACGAAAAATCCATCCCCATAAACAAAAATATTCAACTTTCCACCAGATATCCACTCCCCAAAAAAATTTTCAACTTTCCACGAGAAATCCATCCCCCAAAAAATTTGTTTTCCAACTTTCCACGAAAAATTCACCTCCACAGAAAAATATTCAACTTCCCACGAAAGATCCACCCCCATGACAATAAATTTCTTACTTTCTACGAAAAATCCATCCCCATAGACAAAAATATTCAACTTTCCACAAGATATCCACCCCCAAAAAAAATTTTCAACTTTCCACGAGAAATCCATCCCCCAAAAAATTTGTTTTCCAACTTTCCACGAAAAATTCATCCTCATAAACAAAAATATTCAACTTTCCACGAGAAATCTACCCTTCAAAAAAATATTTTTTCCAACTTTCCACAAAAGATTCCCTCCCATAAAAAAATATTCAACTTCCCACGAAAGATCCACCCCCATGAAAATAAATTTTTAACTTTCTACGAAAAATTCATCCCCATAAACAAAAATATTCAACTTTCCACAAGATATCCACCCCCAAAAAAAATTTTCAACTATCCACGAGAAATCTACCCTTCAAAAAAATATTTTGTCCAACTTTCCACAAAAGATTCCCTCCCATAAAAAAATATTCAACTTCCCACGAAAGATCCACCCCCATGAAAATAAATTTTTAACTTTCTACGAAAAATTCATCCTCATAAACAAAAATATTCAACTTTCCACGAGAAATCTACCCTTCAAAAAAATATTTTATCCAACTTTCCACAAAAGATTCCCTCCCATAAAAGAATATTCAACTTCCCACGAAAGATCCACCCCCATGACAATAAATTTTTAACTTTCTACGAAAAATCCATCCCCATAGACAAAAATATTCAACTTTCCACCAGATATCCACCCCCAAAACAAATTTTCAACTTTCCACGAGAAATCCATCCCCCAACAAATTTTTTTTCCAACTTTCCACGAAAAATTCAGCCCCATAAAGAAAAGATTTAACTTTCCCCGGAAAATCCACCCCTCTCCCTTACAAATTCCCAGCCCTCGAGGAATAATAAAAAAAAAATTCCTTAGGTTTCTAATTATCACCCCCCCGGAGGTGGTGGTCGCTTGGCACCCCATCTCGCGCGAAAAGGGTCGGAGACTGTAAATAAAAGAAGCAAAATTCGGGACCACCCCCCCCCCCCCCCCCTCCCCTCCGGGTACACCCGGTATCTTTATTTCAAAGGGTATCGCAAGTTTTCGGGGTTGGCCGGGGGTGGGTGCGGGTTTAAATGAATATTTAGGATATGCCTTTATTGGTAAACCAATCGTTTGACTTTCCCTTTTGCTCCCTTTACCTTGTGGATTTTAACTCCAATATCGTTTTAGATTGCCCGAGGGATCCTACGACATCGATCCGAGGACCGAGTACGAAAGTGCTTACTCGTCTGCGGTTGATTGTGACGACTTTTACCCCACGTGCCCGGAAACAATTTGAAAGAGCCTGCGTTGATGTCTCCTTTCCACCCCAACCACGGGGATCCGAGCCTCCGACGTGTTTATGATTACGCTGTGACGTCACTACGCAGCTCGGCGACTTCTGCGATTCCGCAATTGCCTGGAATAAATCTCTGCTTCCACCCTCGTCCCCAAACCCGGTGGACGGGGGGGAACTTTATTTATTTATTAAATCCCCCCCCCCCCCCCCCATCACCCCGGCGTGTCTTCGTCGTCGGAAAAAATCGCGATCCTCGCGACCTTAATTTCTGGCGAATCGGTACGATTTTATCGGGTTTCGTTTTGGATCGGCCTGTATCCACACGCGGATATTTTTTTTTTCCTTCCCTTTGATGTTTCCGCAGGGGGTGGGCTTTGAAAAGAGACTTGGTGAATGTTTCCCCGTAAAAGCATATACCCCATATATATATATATATGTATGTAAGTGTGTATGTATGTGTGTATGTATGCATGTATGTGTATGTATATGCGACATACGTATGGATATATTTATTTGCCGCTGCCGCTACAGCCAACCCCGTTCCGCCCCGTTCCGACCCTTACCGCACACACGTATATACATACATATACTTGCATACTTTAATTTACTTCCTGTCAGCGACAGACCGGGGCAACTCCGTGTTACCAGAAAATATAATACCTACTTAGTATTTTGTGTGTAAGACATTTAGAAGTTCGCATTCCACGCGAATTGCAGCCCCGGGGCTTTTCAATTTTGAAATTTGGGACGCCCGAGTTACGTTTCCGAGTTACGTTTATCAAGGCGCTCCTTGGTGGCCGGGTTGGGGGAGGGGGGGAGGGGGGGTTTGATCGCGGAGAGGTAGCGGCGGTATCGGGATTAATAGCGTCGCGATAAGGGGGCTTTCGAGGCGGTATTCGAAAATCGCGGAAGAATGGGCGCGGAAGATGGGATAAATGCACGTTAAATCTCGTAATAATACATTTTTTAAGAAAAGAAAATCCTCGTTTTCCGATTCTCCTTCATCAGGATTTATGGAGATTACCATGCGAGGAAGGAGCTCCTTCTTTGACGAGCTTGCTTTTTTTTTCTTTTTTCGTTAATAAAACCTGTACCCGTGTTCCTTCTTCCCTCGCCGATCAGGTTTATTCTTAAGAGGGATCCGATTTTTCAGCAAAAAAATTGCTGAATTATTGTTAATATTATTATCATTATTACTACCACTACTACTACTACTGCTTCTGCTATTATTATTATTATTATTATTGTATGCAAAGAATTAAGCCAAAATTTTTTATACAATTATGCACCAAACTATGTGTTAGGTCGATGCATAATTAACGACGATTATTTCCACAGCATACATATGAAATAATCGTCGTTAATTATGCGCCAGACTATGTTAGGTCGATGCACAATTAACGACGATTATTTCCACAGCAATCATATGAAATAATCGTCCTTAATTATGCACCAAACTGTATTAAGTCGACGCACAATTATTATTATTATTATTATTATTTTTATTATTATTATTATCATTATTACTATTGCTGCTGTTGTTGTTACATCGATGGTTTTTTTGGAATAATGGAGACTCGAAAGATTTCCAATTGATGGTTTTTTTTCTTTATTTTTGGAAGCTTTTTTTTCTGAAGAAATTGGGTTGATTCTGTTGAAAATAAAATTTTTGGTGGATTCAGGAAATCGAGAAATTGAGATACCGATTATGAAAGATACCAAGTTTGTCGAAAAAACGATTTGTGGGGGTGCAGTTTTTTAAAAATATTTTTGCTATTTTATTTATGAAAAGAAATTTCCAAATTTCGCTGAAAAAGCTACTATATTATTATTATTATTATTATTATTATTATTATTCCATCGTTGGATACCTCGAAAATTTTGTCTGGAGGCGAAATTTGGAGAAAAAGTGGTAAGAAAGCTCCTCCTCTTTGGGTCGGACGTATTTTCCAAAAAATGGAACATCCCCTTATCCCCTCCTTATTTATCTCGCTCGTTTCGAAAAATCGCTTAAAAATGATAGGAGCGTCGGACGATTCCGCGGGGGTTAAAAACCACCGAAAAAAAGGCAGCGAAAAGAAAAGGTAAGGTACCCCTTTCCGGGCGACCTTTCAACCCTCCGCCGAGGAGTTAATTCGCAGTGACTGGAGCCCCTTTTGCACGGGGAAAAAAATACCAGACACGTCCGTTTTAATATACAAGTTATCCATTTCGTGCCGTAGGTACACTTTGCAAATTAGAAGCCTTTACATTGAGACAAAGTACGGTATCCCCTTGTTCCGGCAAAGGCTCTCCTATGAAAGCCTTTGCTGCTTCGTCAGCTAAACATATGCATTATCCGGCTGCAGAGAGAAACTCGAGAAATTCTATTAGGTACAATCTCCCCAGGATTCCATGTAAAGGTTGACTTTATTGCACAGTGGACTCTCCTCTCTCTCTCTCTTTATGTATATAAATAAAAATATATATATATTGCTAATGTATATCATATTATTATTATTATTGTTGTTGTTGCTGTTGTTATTGTTGTTCTTGTTGTTGTTGTCGTTATTATTATTATAATTCTGTTGTTGATTTTGACAAAAGAACAAAGACGAGCTTTTAAGAGCTTTGTTTAAAAAAAAAATTGGGGCGATTTTATAAGAAAAAAAAATTGCTGTAGATTTTGGAAACCGATAAAAAAAAAATTCTTTTAATAGAATCGACTAAATTAAAAAAAAAATCTTTCAAACGCTCGTCTTGGTTTTCTTTTTAAAACCAACGACGGAATAATAATAATAACAATAACAATAATAATAATAATAATAATAATAATAATAATAATAATAATAAGGCAAAGGAATAAAAATTCGAGCAATGAATAATTTTCACCTCAAATTTTGAATTTTTGGGGAAGAAAGTAAAATAATAGTAATAATAATAATAATAATGGTAATATATTTATATTCACGTGGGATAGAAGGGAAAAGGGTTTTTTTTGGATTTCCATGAATGAGCCAAAGCAAAATGTTCCGAATGGTCCCTCTACTTACCAACGAGGGCTACCTTTATTCCGCGATTCCGCGACCATTCGGAATGAGAGAGATAGAGTTTATTAGGAACCTGCAAAAGGAGAGGAAGAGGAAGAAGAAGAAGGACGAGAATGATAAGTTCGATGCGATAAGTCCTCCTGTAAACACTCCTCCGGCGTTTGTCGAAGCATTCAGAGCCTCCGAGTGTGGACCCCGGCATTTAAAATGAGAGCTTTTCGCGCCACCCTGCTGGCGATGACGTTGGCGATCGTCGATTCTTCCGGTTTCGAGGGAAAGAGGGACGTTTGTCCAAGCCGAGCCAACAATGCAACCGGAGTGACGTCACGACACAAAAGGTCCCTGGTTTTCCCCAAAGGCAGTGCTTTCGTGGTGAGACCATTTTTTATTTTTGGGGAAAAAATATTTCTTTGGGGGGGGGGGGGGGGGAAGTATTTTTTGGGAGGAAATAATATTTTTTTGGGAGGAAAAGTATTTTTTCGGGAAACAAGTATTTTTTTCCTTTTAGAAAAAGAATCCATTTTGGAGAAAAAAATATTTTTTGGGGGAAAAAGGTATTTTTTTTCTTTTCTTTTGAAAATCGAATCCATTTTTTTCGGGAACAAAAGGCGAGATTTCGTAAAATAATTTCGAGCTTGCAGGGATTGTTGGTGAAATCGCCTTTTCCCCTTTGTTGTAGATCACGGTGCAGTTATTGAAAGCGATCCAGCTGAAAGAGCCGAAAAATTTCAATCTATTAACGGAATTAGATTTTATCTGGCCTCTGCCGAATCAATACCACGACAAACTCTCGAAAAAAAGGAGGAGGCCATGGGTCACGAAGAAAAATATAATATCGCGCATCCACAGGCGTGAACTCTATGCAAATCTCGAATTAGCATTAGAAAGGTCCTTTTTTTCTTTTCTACCCCCGGGTTGGGGTACCAATATTTCCCCAATCGACGTGGTCGAAATTACCATTGAATGCAGCGTTTATGCGACTAATGGGGTTTTTTTTTTCTTTTGGTCTCCACAGTCGAGGGTTGCCCGGCAGGGACTGCATCCTGCGGGCCATTTGCGAGTCCAAAAGGATCCTGAACCCTCCCGGACTCTCCTTCGTCGATGATTTATTGAGGATTATTTTTAGGTATTTTTGTTTATTTTCGCTTTTTTTAAAATTTATTTTTATTTTTATTATTATTATTTATTTACTTGTTTACTACTATTACTTCTGCTATTATTGTTATTATTATTATATGTAAAGAATTAAGCCAAAATTTTTTATACAATTATGCACCAAACTGTGTTAAGATGATGCGTAATTAACGACGATTATTTCTACAGAAATCATACGAAATCATCGTCGTTAATTATGCACCAAACTATATTAGGTCGATGCGTAATTAACGACGATTATTTCCACAGCAATCATATGAAATAATCGTCGTTAATTATGCGCCAAACTATATTAGATCGATGCATAATTAACGACGATTATTTCCACAGCAACCATATGAAATCATCGTCGTTAATTATGCACCAAACTATACTAGGTCGATGCGTAATTAACGACGATTATTTCCATAGCAGTCATACGAAATACTCGTCGTTAATTTTAGTCGATGATTTATTGAGGATTATTTGTAGGTATTTTTGTTTATTTTCGTTTTTTTTATAAATTTATTTTTATTTTTATTATTATAATTTATTTATCTATTTATTTATGCCCTTGAGGTGTCATGGAGAAAAATAGAGATATGTATTTATGTATAAAAGTATTGTTAATATTTCAAGAAAAAATAAATATATAAATATTTTCTATTTGGAAAATATTTTTTGTAAGAAAATCTAATGAAATTACAAAATTACAAATTTGTTTTCGAAGGATAAAAGGATTTGAGAAAAATTCGTAAATTTTGTAGATTTGTAATTTTGTAAATTTGTTAATTATGTAAATTTTGTCAATTTCTGGTTTGACGAAAAAATCAAAAACGAGAAATCCACCAATTGTTTTTTTTTATAACCATGAAACAGGAAGAGAAAATTTCTCATAAAATTCTTCTTTTTCTTCGTTTTCCAGAAATTTTGGAATTCCAGGAAAAACGATGGACGACTACGACGTGGCTTTTCAATCGGACCGAAATTGCAGCTCCACGTACCCGTGTCCAATTTCGTTTCTGGATTTTTTATTGTACTACAACGACTTTCAATAACGTCCACTATTTTTATACGAAAATTAACAAACCAATGTATAATAAATAAATAAGTAAATAAATAAAAAGAATAAATCAGTAAATAATAATGTATGTAATAAAAATATTATAAATAAAATATTTCTAAAATTTCACAAAAGCAAGTTTAATCTTCAACGATCTTTATTTTATTTTATTTTTTTTTTTTATTTATTGAAACCAGAAAAGTTTACAGTGGTAAACCCTACAGAGGTACTAATTTACCTGTGCGTAGATCCGGCGTACAAACTTACATACTAACTTATATACTAATAATTTGTTGAGCAAAATAGAAATTTTTATTTATTGCACTAGTGAATAGCACTTTGAACATTGTATAAGAATTTTCTCCCCCTTTTTTTCCCCCTTTTCTTATTTTTCTTTTTTTTTTTTTTTTTCTTTTCCCCCATAAGTACATAAAGTAACTCTTTACTTACATTTGTATATAAATTTTTTCAGTTTTACTGAGTGTTCGACCTAATCCATGCTTTGATTTTCCTATTAACAGTTATTACAGTTCGTTCTATGTTTTTTAGTTCATTTGGCAAGGTGTTAAAAAGCCTTATGGCCGCTATGTAGCTATTCTTGTTACTTATTGTCTTAGTTATCTTAGGTAGTTGTATATTTATTTATAAATATTAATTTTACCAATATCCTATAATTTATAATAACAAAAAAAAGAACAATCATTTTTTTCCTTCTCCTCCATTTCACAGCAAATAAAAAAAAATTCGGAAACATTCTATCGAAACAAATCGAAAGGAAATTTATTTATTTATAAATAATAATTTTACCAAGATCCTATTATTTATAATAAAAAAAAAAGAACAATCAATCTTCTCTTCCATTTCACGGCAAATAAAGAAAAAAATAAGGAAACATTCTAGCGAAGAAAATAAAGGAAAAATGGAGGAACCCTTGTTGATGCAATTCGACGACACCCTCGTGCTCGTCTCACCCCCGGTTGCATTCTTATTCAGAAATTCGAAAAGCCGTCGGCAATCGGAGTCTCGTGTGACTGACATTTCGGCCGAGTAACTCGACGACGGCGTCCTTTTGAAGAGCACCCGATGACATTCCACCCCGAAATTTCCCGCCAAGTATCGACACCCTTCTTTTTCTTCTTTTCACCCCCTGTTTCTCGACATACCGAGTTTCCGAATAAATTCTCTCTCCCGTTGGCGCTTTTTCTTCCCCCGAAAGGATCCGAAAGTAAGCACGTGAAATATTGCGCCTCGTCATCAGTATCTGCTGCAGGGATCACGGCAAGCTCCTAAGATAGCATATTCCATTAAAACCGCTTAACTAGTTCGCGCAGAAAGCTCGTCGTCCTTCCCCTTGTCTTCCTCCCTCGACTCGACGACCTACAAATCTACATGTTCATTGTCTTGCCTCTAATTGGGCCAATTTCGAGGTACCAGTGTGTAAATAAAGGGTACATTTTATGACATTCAACTTTTTACCCCATTTGCATACGTACACATATATATGTATATGATATGGCAAAAGTTAAGAAACAAATTATAGGGACGCCATTTTCCTAGATGCAAGTGAAATTCGATGCGAGACAAAATTTGATGCTTAAAATAGTGTAATAATAATTTTAAGTAATTTCATAATTTGAATTATAATTTATTTCATTTGATATTTTATATATTATTGTTTATTACGAATTTAGTATTACATGTTATTGCATATAATAATATTATTTATTATTATATATTAGTAATTGGAGCGTGACACGTGGTGATTATTAACTTTGAACAATTTAAGAATTAATAAATAATTGAGAAATAAAGAAAATACTAATTTTAAGTCGGTGCACAATTAACGACGATCATTTCGTATGTTCGCTATGGAAATAATCGTCGTTAATTGCGCATCGACCAAAAATAGTTTGGTGCGCAATTAACGACGATTGTTTCGTATGATCGCTGTGGAAATAATCGTCGTTAATTGCGCATTGACCTAAAATAGTTTGGTGCGCAATTAACGACGATTATTTCGTATGTTCGCTATGGAAATAATCGTCGTTAATTCTGCATCGACCCAATAGAGTTTGGTGCGTAATTAACGACGATTATTTCGTACGATCGCTGTGGAAATAATCGTCGTTAATTGTGCATCGACCTAATAGAGTTTGTTGCGTAATTAACGACGATTATTTCGTACGATCGCTGTGGAAATAATCGTCGTTAATTGTGCATCGACCTAATAGAGTTTGGTGCGTAATTAACGACGATTATTTCGTACGATCGCTGTGGAAATAATCGTCGTTAATTGTGCATCGACCTAATAGAGTTTGGTGCGTAATTAACGACGATTATTTCGTACGATCGCTGTGGAAATAATCGTCGTTAATTGTGCATCGACCTAATAGAGTTTGGTGCACAATTAATGACGATTATTTCGTACAATCGCTGTAGAAATAATCGTCGTTAATTATGCATCGACCTAATATAGTATGGTGCATAATTAACGACGATTATTTCGTATGATTGCCGTGGAAATAATCGTCGTTAATTGTGCATCGACCTAATAGAGTTTGTTGCGTAATTAACGACGATTATTTCGTATGATTGCCGTGGAAATAATCGTCGTTAATTATGCACCAATCTAATATAATTGTGAAAAAAGTATAAAAAATTTTGGATTAATTTTTTACATGTAATAATAATTTTAATAATCATAATAATAAAAATATAGATAAATGTATAAAATTTGGAGGATTTTCCCAAATGCTCCAAATATTCTAATATCTCCAAATTTTCTCAAATTCTCCGAATATTCCAAATTTTTCAAAGTTTCCAAATTTCCCAAATTTTCCAAATTTTTAGAATTCCCATTTCAAATATCCCACCCAAAAAAACCTCACTAAACTTCCCTTATTATTATTATTATTACTATTATTAACCCCTTTTCGAAGTAACAAATATGCAATTTAAACATAATACAAAAATTATTTAAAGTTAAATGCACAAAATATATATGCATATATGTTATCGGCAAAAGTTTGACTTGGCAAGAAAAATACCGCGGATCCGATGATTGTTTTGCGAACTAATTAATGCAGAAACACAAACTACGTTCGCACTTCCTTGGAACCGAGAGAGACGTTTATTGCCAAGCGGTATGGCGGGTGTTATAATTAACACTTAACATTCTTCCTTGTATGCACACAACAAGTCAATTATTCCGTAAAGAGAGGAGCGAAATATCTGCTGTTTAAACTGATTAACGTGTTCTCGTAAAAGGGTTTTGGTCCTCCTCCACCTCCTCCTCCTCCTCCACGTTCCTTCCTCGCTCTTCTCGGCTCTCGTCGTTTCTTTCAGGGCATTAACGGTAACAGTACACCTCCGTCTCGCGAGGTACCGTTCGTCTTCCCTCAGAAACGGAGCTACGACTCTGAGGAATCCATTTTTCGAGCTTCAACATTCCCGTGAGTAGTAAAAAAGAGAGAAAACGCGGATATTTTGAATTTCGCGCGTCTCCGGTCACCGACAGCGCCCTCCCACGGGCCCTAGAGACACTCCCGCCGCTTTGACTCTTTCGTTGACGAAGGAAATTATTAAATGGCATTTTTAAATATTTTCTTTGTGTGATTTTTCCCCTGAATTGAAAAACTACCCCTTTATTGTCCGGAATTTTAATTCAGGGGTTTAAATTTTATTTCAATTTCAATTTTCAATTTACGGATTTTGTTTACCATGATTTTTCTTACCTCAAATATTCCAAATTCTCGAAATTCTCCAAATATTCCAAATTTTCCAAATTTTCCAAACCCTCAAAATTATGCAAATTCTTCAATTTCTCCAAATCCTCAAAATTTTCCAAGTTCTTCAATTTTCCCAAACCTTCCAAATATTTCAAAATCTCCAAATTTTCCAAATTCTCAAAATTCTCCGAATATTTCAAATTTTTCAAATTTCCCAAACTCTAAATTTTCAAAATTTTCCGAATTCTCAAATTTTCCCAATTTTTCCGAATATTCAAAATTTTCCAAACTTCCCAAATTTCTCCGAATATTCAAAATTTTCCAAACTTCAAATTTCTCAAATTTTCCAAATTTCTCAAATTTCCCAAATTTTCAAAATTTCTCAAATTTCCTAAATTTTCCAAATTTCTCAAATTTCCCAAATTTCTCAAATTTCCCAAATTTCTCAAATTTCCCAAATTTCTCAAATTTCCCAAATTTCTCAAATTTCCCAAATTTCCCAAATTTCTCAAATTTCCCAAATTTGAGAAATTTCTCAAATTTCCTAAATTTTCCAAGTTTCCCAAATTTCTCAAATTTCCTAAATTTTCCAAATTTCTCGAATTCCGACCCCAAAAACCTCACCGAACCCCCCCGTTATTATCATTATTAACCCCTTTTCGAAGCACCCCGCGTGCATGTGCTGGAGGGCGCTCGCGCGAGGGTGGGTATGAGTTATTAAAATGTAATCTGTATACATAGACATTATTTTTACGAAGGGATTGAGTTATAGGTCCGATGAGAATCTCGATAGGAATTTATAGGTGCTCTCTTTCGTTATACCCCGAGGCTACAAGGTACGAGAGCAAAGTGAGGAGAGTAAGTGAAAAGCGGAGGAGGAGGACGAAAGGGGTGGTTGGGGGTTGCAAGGCAAAGTCGAGGGTGGAAGAATGAAAGAAAGGGATGAGTTACAGAAAATGAAAGAACTGGGGTTAGTACAGTACCCCGAACAAGTACTTCAACACCAGGCTGACTTTTGCTCGCTCGCTGGCGTTGCAGCTTGATGGAACTTCCTGGAGCGGACGTAAAATCGATTCCTTCGTGCTGGAAATATCTCGTAACTCACTTCAGTAAGCTCTTTAGGAAGCAGGAAATTGTTACTTCTCGGAGAAACAGCGGAGAAAATGATCGATGGCTGACAAAGGTGCCCCGCGAGCGCTCGCGACATGCCCGCACCCCCGCGAACGCGGCGGTGGGGGTGCTTTTCGAATTTTTTTCCGCTGAAATACGCGATCGCCGGGAGAAATTGCCAACAGGTGCCTGCGAAGCCGAGATATCGCGGACAATCGAGCGGCCGGAAAAAAAATAACATTTCAAAAGAGGGGCTAATTGATAATAAGGGAGGTGCCTGACAAAGGGAGATATCAGGCCAGGGCGAATAGAAGCCGGCAGCGTGGGTGGAAGCGGCACGTTTTTTTGAGGGTCCGAAAATTCGCTATTGTTTATTTTTTAATTTGGCGAGAAAGGGGTGGAAAAAGGGGAAAATAATTAATCGACACTTTTTTTTCCGCGAATCCAAAGAATAAAGAGGATCAGGATTCATGGGAAAGTTTCAAAAATTTCTCGAAATATTTATTTATTTATTTATTTATCGATGTAACGTAAATAAATAAATAATTAAATATGACGATTTTTGGGAATTTGTAGAAGTAGTAGTTCGTGGAAAATTTTGAAATTCTAGGAAACTTTTTGTAGGATTCCTAAAATTTCTAAAAATGTTAAAAATTTTGATAAGAACTTCTCAAATGTCACAAATAAGATACATATTTATATTTTTTTCATTACTTTTCGGGAGTTGCATATTTTTTATAAACAAAATAATTATTTTTCCACTAGAGAAATTACGAAATTTCTGTGTTGCAATTTTTTTTTCACTATTTTTCAGTTGGATTTTTTAGCAACAAAATAATAATTTTTTTACTCGAAACTACGAAATTTCTATTCCTTTCAATTTTTTTTCATTATTTTTCGGGGCTTGAATTTTTATTTATAAACAAAATAATTATTTTTTCACTCGAGAAATCATAAGATTTCTATTTCTTCCATTTTTTTATTTTATTGCAATTGAAAGTCCATCTTGAAGTCTGGATTTCTTGCAATTTTTGTAAAATTATTTTTCGGGGCTGGTATCTATATTTTTTTAAACAAATTTATTCCTCTTCACTCGAGAAATTACGAAATTTCTATTTGTTGCAATTTTTTTTTCATCATTTTTCAGGGGTTGGATATTTTTAGCAACAAAATAATTATTTTTTACTCGAAACTACGAGATTTCAATTCCTTGCAATTTTTTGTTTCATTATTTTTCGGGGCTTGAATTTTTATTTATAAACAAAATAATTATTTTTTCACTCCAGAAATCATAAGATTTCTTCCATTTTTTAAATTTTATTGCAATTGAAAGTCGATCTTGAAATTTCGATTTCTTGCAATTTTTGTAAAATTAATTTTCGGGGCTGGTATATATATATTTTTTTAAACAAATTAATTCTCCACTCGAGAAATCGGGAAATTTCCATTTATTGAAATTTTTCAAAAATTTTTATCGTCATTGAAATTCGATCTTCTCAATTTTCGGTAACACACAGTTCCCTTTTTCCCCTACCCCCCTAGGCGTTGCACAATTGCAGAGACAATTGTCCGATTCACTTGTTTCCTCAAATATTGATTCTGAATTCCGCTGTTTAGCGATTTCGTAATAAATTGCAGGAGCAAATAGAATTTAGTCGAACGTAAAAATACGTCAAAATGAAAAAGAGAGAAACGCTGATTTTTCTGTGTGAAAGGAGTTCAGTCGACGACGACTACGACGACGACGAGGACGACGTCGACGTCGACGACGTATCGTTCTTTATTTTCCTTTCTCTCCTTCCCAGTGTGTATCTTTTCCAAAGAATTCGACAATATCCTTCTTCGGAAGGACATGAAAAGAATGGGATTCTCCCAAAGGGATCGAGAAGATACACCGGAAGCTGTATATAAGACTTTGATGGATGTATAATCACGTGGGAATGGGTACAATCTACTACTACCACTATTACCGACACTGCCACTGTTGCTCTAATGCAAGAAAATACCCCCTTTTTTTTTTATTGCCCCCCATTTACATCCAAACAAAGCGATACTTTACTGTCACGTCCGAGCTTTTTTTCTCCCGTCGCGTGGCACGAGTCCAGGATCCGGACCCGGGACGTCTTAGGGACCTTGGGTAGAGCTTCGTTTACCCCCTTCATTGTTTGGGGAAAATCGTGTTAAATAATGACGTCACGAGGTTTTGTAAAAAATGTATGGGGTTTTGTAAGTTTTTATTTATTTATTTATTTACTTATTAACATTATATGTCAGGGTTTTAAGGAATGGTTGTCGAGATTTTTCAAGTGGAACTTTTGAAATGGCAATTTTAGAAATTTGGAAAGTTTGGAAAATTTGGAATATTTGGAGAATTTGGGAAAATTGGGGAATTGGAAAATTTTGAGGATTTGGAATATTTGGAGGATTTGGCAAAATTGAAGAATTTCGAAAATTTGAAGATTTTGAGATATTTGGAGGGTTTGGAAAAATTGAAGCTCTTGGAAGATTTTGAGGATTTGGAGAAATTGGAGAATTTGGTAAATTTTTGAGGGTTTGGGAAATTTGAAGAATTTGGAGAATTCGGAATATTTGGAGGATTTGGGAAAATTGAAAAATTTGGGGGATTTGGGCAAATTGAAGAATTTGGAGAAAAGTTTGCGGATTTTGAGATATTTGGAGGATTATTGGAAAATTGAAGAATTTGAAAAATTTTGAGGATTTGGAGAAATTACACAATTGGGAAAATTTGGATGGTTTGGAAAATTTAGAGAATTTAAAGAATTTGGTATATTTGGAGGATTTATTTATTTATTTATTTATTTATTTATTTATTCGTTTATGCCCTTGACGTGTCATGGGGCAAATCACGGAAAAGCAGGTGTTTTGAACATTGCAATCATTACAGAGAGAAAAAAGTAAGAACAAGCTAATTAAGAACAAAAATTACAAAGCGTGAAAGTATACAAAGAAAAAATAATGATATCAGTAATAGAAATGATGTGGTGAAGATTATGAAAATTATGATGACAATGAAAGGATTTGGAAAATTTGAAAAATTTTGAGAGTTTAGAATATTTGAAGAATTTGTAAAATTTTGAGAATTTGGAAAATTTTCGTTATAAATTCTTTTTTTTGAGCCCCTTCCTGTTTTCGGATACCTTCTGGGTTGCATTTATCTTCCGTTAAGAATGGAAAGGATTTATTACGGTGGTTCCATGGGAAACATCAAAGAAAAGAACATCTACATATCCTTCGTCCTGTGTAACCTCCTGTTTATTTCCCCAAAGTACAAGTAGAGAATGTTATAAGCAAGTGTGAAAATTCACGTTTATGAATTCAGGAAGAGACGTAAATTCTGAACGTGTTTCCCTTTCTCATTATTCAAAATACGTTTTTCACCGCAATTTTCAAGCCCCTTTCCCTTGCCACCATTGTTACTGCGTATAATTAAATAACAAAAAAATGTATTTTTAATCCTTCGAGTAAAAATTGTAAAAATTAATGGGACGCAAAATTTTTTCTTTTCACGGAAAATTGTTGCCGTCACATTTTTTTTATTACAGAAATTGGTTTAAAATATTGATTTTATGTTGAAAAAATAGGATTTCAATATTTTATTTTCTCTTTTATTTACAGATTTTTTGGCGAGAAATCCATTAAAATGTTCGATAAACGTCAATTCTTCTTGGTTCTTATCATCGCAATCACTTTTTCTCCAGAAGCTGGTAGTCGAGAGACAAGTAAAACCTTATCCAGGAAAAGACGATATGTCGTTTTTCCGGAAGGCTCTAGTTTTTCAGTAAGTATCGATTTTGTAAAAAAAAAAAGAAATAATATAAAAAGAAAGAATACTGAATTGCAATTTTATTTTTTGGGGTTGACTTTTTCCATTTTGAAAATTCCTAACTTGGACAGGAAAAATCGTAGGAAAATTTCAAATTCGCCGAAAATTTCTTTTGCAAAATTGAAATTTTTTAATAACAAAAGAAAAATCTCCCATTTCAATATTTTTTAAAATCTTTCTTTTTTCCTCTTTCCAAAATTAATAATTTTTATCTCGGAAACTAAAAATCGTAGGAACTTTTACAATACATCAAATTCAAGCTACGAGTCTCTACTTTGAACCCTGAAAATTTCAAATTCCCAAAAAATTTATTTTTCAAAATAGATATTTTTTAATAACAAAAGAAAAATCTCCCATTTCAATATTTTTCAGAATCTTTGTTTTTCTTCTTTCCAACTTTAACAATTTTTATCTCGGAAACCAAAAATCGTAGGAACTTTTATAATACATCAAATTCAAGCTACGAGTCTCTACTTTGAACCCTGAAAATTTCAAATTTCCAAAAAATTTATTTTGGGAGATATAAATTTCCAATTACAACTCGTTTTAAAATTAAAAAACGATTTTAATTAATTTCCACGTGTTTCATTTTTTTTTAAATAGGTGGCATTTTGTATGACGGTACACACGTTGACACCTGATAACATATTCACGGAAGGCTTGAATTGGGGTATTTCGTACGACTTGCCGAACGAAAGCAAGCCGGAATTGGAACCGTTTCTTCAGTTCCGGAAGGATAAAATCATCCCGAATGGCAATAGCAACAATAAGGGGGATTATTATTATAACCATAAATTGCCAATTAATAATAATAACAACGACAATGGGTTCTACGGCTCGAACGACTGGAGCAAGTATCAGTTACTGGTGCCCAGCAAAAAGAAAAAGTACTACAAAGCCGATTACCATTATCTTCAACGACGTCATCGACGGGAACTTTATAACAAGCTGGAGGTCATCATGAACGCGTGAGTAATTAATTTTGCCTCATTAAGGAGACCCAAAATTTCGCTCTTTTATTGAAAAATTCCTATTTTGCAAAATAAATTTTCGGGGAATTTGAAATTTTCAGGGTTCAAAGTAGAAACTTGTAGCTTGAAAATGACGTATTGCAAAAGTTCCTAGGATTTTTTGTTGCCGAGATAAAAATTGTCAAAGTTGGAAAGAAGAAAAACGAAGATTTTAAAAAATATTGAAATGGGAGGTTTTTCTCTTTATATTGAAAAATTTCTATTGTGCAAAATAAATTTTCGGGAAATTTTAAATTTTCAGGGTTCTAAGTACAAACTTGTAGCTTGAAAATGACGTATTGCAAAAGTTCCTAGGATTTTTTGTTGCCGAGATAAAAATTGTCAAAGTTGGAAAGAAGAAAAACGAAGATTTTAAAAAATATTGAAATGGGAGGTTTTTCTTTTTATATTGAAAAATTTCTATTGTGCAAAATAAATTTTTGGGGAATTTGAAATTTTCAGGGTTCAAAGTAGGGACTCATAGCTTGAATTTGATGTGTTGTAAAAGTTTGTACGATTTTTAATTTCCGAGATAAAAATTGTTAAATTTGAAAGGAGAAAAGCAAAGATTCGAAAAAATATTGAAATGGGAGACATTTCTATTTTTTATTGAAAAATTTCTATTGTGCAAAATAAATTTTTGGGGAATTTGAGAATTTCGGGGTTCAAAGTAGAAACTCATAGCTTTAAAATGACGTATCGTAGAAGTTCCTAGGATTTTTTGTTCCCGAGATAAAAATTGTTAAAGTTGGAAAGAAGAAAAGAGGCTTTTGAAAAATATTGAAATGAAACAATTTTTCTTTTTCTATTGAAAAATTTCTATTTTGTAGAAAAAAATTTTCCAGAAATTTGAGATTTTCAGGGTTCAAAGTAGAACCTCGTAGTTTGAAAACGGCGTAAAGTAAAAGCTCCTGCGATTTTTCGTTTCCGAGATAAAAATTCATGAAGTTGAAAACAGAAGAAAAATGTCAGGTTTTGGGGCTTGAGAGTTACGAATTTCTCTATTCTCGCGCGCAAACGGATGAAAAACGAGCGCGGAATGTTTATCATTATTAAATGCAATTCCTGTGAAATTGCAATAATCTTTATGGAGTAATCGATTGAAAATTGTGACGTTACTGGTTTCCTGCGACAGAAGCAGTTCAATTGATTTTAACACTTCAGCGAATAGCCAGTAAAATATACCTTATTGGAATATTCAACAGTCATTTCCAATACGTATGTTCGGAAAGCACTGAATTCGGCGAATAAATTGATTCGTGTGTCGGATATCAACCCCCTCTGTGTGTCCCTTTTCCCTTTTGTTCGGTGCAATTCGAAAACTCTGCTTGAAATTGCCGAGCCAAGCTTTCGGATTCGAGGGAAAAAAAAGGGGAAATCTTTTACAATAAAAAAAAAAAGAAAATTATAAACACGGATAAAGTAATTTCATTTGATAGAAATTTATGGAAAATTAGTTTGTAATTTTTATTCTTTTTTTTGCGTATCATTTTATTGATATTATTTTTCGTCAGCGCAATTTTTATTATTTTTATGGCGAATTTTATAAATATTTTACACAATTTTGCAAAATTACGAAAATTTCAAAATAAAAAAAATAAATAATAGAAATTCGTAGAAAATTAATAATCGACTCTAATTTCGTGGCAATTTCATTTTCTCGTATATTATAATTATTCCGAAGCAATTTTTCAACTTTCCTAATTTCTTTGCAATTTTTTTCAATTTTTTTTTCCTTTTAATTTTCAAAATTTCACCAAATTTCCTTGTTTTTTTTTTCTTTTCCAAATTTAACCCTCTCCTACCGGCACTAAAAATACAACGAATCCCGAAAATTCGTGCTCGGGGTTTGCAGGGGTGGAAAAACGTTACCCCCAGACTTGACCAAAAAAAAAGAGGAAACCTACCCTCGTCTTAATTAAAACAAAGAAAAAAAAAACAAGTGTTGAGGGAATAATGGAGAATTATTTTAGTGAATCGAAAGCTCCGTGGAAATAATGAAAAGCCTCCGGGCGTTGGGGTATGCATCCAGTTATGGACCGCACGTAGCACCAAAACCAGACCGCGCAAAAAACGAAAAAAAGAAAAAAAAATCATCAGACAGAGGGGGTGGAA
Source organism: Gasteruption jaculator (assembly GCA_949825005.1). Lineage (NCBI taxonomy): Eukaryota > Metazoa > Arthropoda > Insecta > Hymenoptera > Gasteruptiidae > Gasteruption > Gasteruption jaculator. The sequence goes on from OX463766.1 coordinate 12,567,801, forward strand.
AAAAAAAATAAAATAAACTACTGGAGAAGCGGATAAATGGTTTCTCCAGCCACTTTGGGATGCTGGAGCTGCCTCTGTTATTCTTCTCCTTCGATTTCAAGACCCTTTCCTTTCTCCCTTCCTCCAGGAGCCACCCCTTGGACGTTTGACAACTCGCGGGGTGGAAAACCACCCCTTTAGCATTTGCCACAGCACGTCCTCGCTTCGTCGCTGGAAGTAACGACTGACGGAAGCTGGAAGCTGGAGATTTTTCTGGACGTTTCTTCATTTGTCAGGAACCACCCCCGGCCCGGCCCGGCTCCGGGGCCATCGATCCCCCCCCTCCAATCAATTTTTCTTCCGCTCCCCCTCGGAATCGCCGTGGAATGGAGCGGAAGACGCGGGATTTGCGTCCGGTATTGGCCTGGAAATTCAATTTAGCGCCAGGCTCGTCGGGGGTGGGATCGATGACGGCCGGCGGAAAAATCGGCCGTGAATTTGCGCGCGGCCTCTCGGACTGGAGAAATTCGGGCCATGGAGCCTCTGAACTCACAAAAATAGACGGAAGGACGGAGAGAGGTGATTTAACGAGTACCCGAGGAACAACTGTTAATGAGTCGCCGGGGATGAAACATCCCCTTCTTCTGTTTTTCTTAATTGTCAGCGTCCAAGTATCCTCCCTCGCTTGGTGCTTCTTCCTCTTCTTCTACTTCTTCTTTCCACTTCCTTCTTTTTTTTCTTTGTCACTCTGACGCTATATATCTGTTTCTTTAGGATGGGCTTTGACGGGAGAACGTGTATCCTCCGCGCTCTCTGCGAGGCCTCTCAGAGGCTCATGCCCAAAGGAAACACCCTCGTCGAGGAGATGATGAGGATCGCGTTTTCGTGAGTATATACCTCCCCGAATGGACGCTCTTTATAAGGCCGGGGTCGGACTCGAGAATTTATTTGAGTCCGGAAAAAATGGTAATCCAAGAAAATTGAGGCGATTTTGAAATAAAAATTGAAAAATGAAAAAAAGGCAAATTAAAGAAAATTTTTGAGTTTTGAAAAAAATAGAGATTTTTAATAATAATAATAATAATAATAATAATAATTATAAAAGCAACCTCGATAATTATTTTAAAAATAGACAAAAGTTGAAATTCTTTATTCCAAATTTTTAATTAATAATAATAGTATTGTAATTTTCCCACATAATAACAATAACAATAATAGTAATAATAATAATAATAATAATAATAATAATAATAATAATAATAATAATAATAATGATAATAATAATTGGGAATACAAATGAATGGGGGCCCGATTTTCCCGTGGACCTTTGCCCATTTTTTCTTTTTCACCCCATCGGGTAGGCCGATTGTGGCATTCCCGAGGTGTGACAAAATGATGAAGGGGTTGAATTAATTGCATCCAACTCCAGTCGTTAAATTCCCCGTGGCTGCTATCTTAGATTGAAGGATTTCAATTAACGGCGGACAGGTGGGTTAACGATTGGCTTCGGAGGAAATCAATTAGATAAGGGATGACGTATACAGTGGACGCTTTTGTGTTACGTATGTGTATATATATATATACATATACATGCACGCAGATCCACACCCTTAAAATTGACACCCCCAAAATCGACCCCTTTAAAAAATCTACACCCCCCAAAACCCACCCCCTGAAAACCTGCATCCCCGAAATCTAAATCTCCCAAAATCGACCCCTTAAAAAAATCTACACCCTCCCCTCCCAAAACCCACCCCCTGAAATTCTGCGTCCCCGAAATCTAAATCTCCCAAAATCGACCCCTTAAAAAAATCTACACCCTCCCCCCCAAACCCACCCCTTGAAAATCTGCGTCCCCAAAATCGACACCCTTGAAATCGACATCCCGGAAATTCACGTTGACGATCGAATCCGTCCACAGGCTGCCGCTGAAGAAGATCTTCTCGTTCGAGCCGAAGGAGCACCACGAGTACGCGAACGCCCACCAGGCGGGCCACGAGGGCCGGAACTGCGTCGCCATGTTCCCGGGCTGCAGCCTCTCCCTCATAGACATGGCTCTGGGGAGGTATAGTAGCCCCAACTATGACCATGCTCACCCTTACGACGCAGTTGTGGAGGCGCAAGAAGGGGTCGACGAAGCAACCGCTGTTCCGGCGAACGTTAGATACAACATGAAGTAGCCAAACCGGGGGATGAGAGAATGGACAAAAAGGTTGACAAGGGTCCCGGATAGCCAGTATTTGACTTACTTTTATAACGATCAATCTCCCGCTTTTTCCCTCCGCTTCTTTCTTACGGCGTCCATTTCTTTTTGATTTCAGCCTTTCATTTATATTCTTTATCCGCGGATCGATGTAAGTATGAAAAATCGTCCAGCGGCTGCGGGGGTTGTCGCACGAGCCACTGGAAATAAAGGGGTGAGAAGGAGACGAGGTGTATTTTTTTTATTATTATTTACCTTTTTTTTCGAAGGGGTGGAAAAATAATTGGGAAGTCGAGGTGCTCTGGTCGCAATTATTTATTTATTTATTTATTGTTTACGAATATCGAGGGGGTAGGAAAATAATTTAGGAGACGGGGTTGTTTTGTCTATTTTTTTATTTATTTATTTTTCTTTGTTTGGCGGATATCGAGGGGGTGGAAAAATAATCATGGCAATGAGGTGTTTCGTCTTTTTTTAATTAATTTATTAATTTATCGTTGACGAATATCGAGGGAGGGTGTGGGAAAATAATTTGGGAGACGAGGCATTTATTTATTTATTTTTTTCTTTACGGATATCGAAGGGGTGGGAAAATAATTTTGTTTATGGGGTGTCTTGTTTCTCTCATTTATTTATTTATTCATTTTTTATTTATGCACTTCGAGGGTGTAGAAAAATAAATATCGAGTTTCTATTTATTATTTTCAGCCATCGAGGGGTGGAAATTTGAAAATAGGGGCGAATCCAATAATTCGGGTCTTGGAAATTGGGGTAGCGAAATTCTCGACTCGAATTTTCGTCCTTCCTAAAAGGGGTTAAATTATAAAACACCCCTTTTCCAGTTGGAGTTGGTCTTTTTCAAGAATTTGGGGGGGTGGAAATTTGAAAATAGGGGTGTATCCAATTATAAAAATTCTAGAAATTACGGTAAACCAATTTTAGGGGGTGGACATTTGGAAATTTGTTGTTTATTAATTAATTTATTGTCGGCGGATATCGAGGGTGTGGCTTTCAAATGGAAATTTCGAATTCGCGAAAAATATTGCAAAATTTTCCGCTTGAAAAAAAAAGAAAAAAAAATTTCCCAGAGGGTTTTCGAATTCCATGGAATAATTGTCACCCCCGAGGGCGAATTGGCAAACGCAGCGGGAAAAGCGGTGGCACCTCGTCTTAGGCGGAGCGTCGTTGCACATACGAAGACAGGGGAATAAACAACAGCGTGTTTAATAAATACCCCACGACAAAGCCACCCCCTCGCCCGCGGGATTCTCTTTCCCATGGAATTTTCATTCTTTACAGTGAATAAAATTCTGTAAGAGTGAACAGATATCGATTCAGAGGCTGGTGGCTCCGCCCTAGTTCGCAATTCAAACCGGGCGTGGTAACGCGTGTAGGCTGCTTACAAAATCTTCTTTTTCCACCGAACCGCCGCGACCATATGGCGAATTCCTCTCCCGAAAACTACCCCTTTCTCGCTTCGTCTCGAAAATCCATCACACCCGAAAATTCATAACCATCGCGCGCAAAAAAATTTTCCACTCATTGAGGGGTAGAAAATTGAAAATAGGGGTGTATCCAATTATACAGATCCTAGAAATTACGGTAAAACAATTTTTGGGGGTGGAAATTTGAAAATAGGAATCTCCCAATTGTGTAACTGCTGAAAATTGGGGTGGAAAAATTATGGTCTCGAATTTTTCCCTTCCCAGAGGGGGTAAAATTGTAGAACACCCCTTTTTTCAGCTGGAGCTTCTTATATCCAGCTACTGAAGGGTGGAAATTTGAAAATAAGGGTGTTTTCAATTATACAGATCCTAGAAATTACGGTAAAACAATTTTTGGGGGTGGAAATTTGAAAATAGGAGTGTCCCAATTGTGTAACTGCTGAAAATTGGGGTGGAAAAATTATGGTCCCGAATTTTTCCCTTCCCAGAGGGGGTAATATTACAGAAAACCCCCTTTTCCAGCTGGGGCTTCTTGTTTCCAGCCACTGAAGGGTGGAAATTTGAAAATAAGGGTGTCCTAATTTTCCAAGTCCTGGAAATTGGCGTGGAAAAATTGTTTTTCTCGAATTTTCAGCTTCCCAATAGGGGTAAAATTGTAAACCACCCCTTTTCCAGCTGGAGCTTTTCCCTTCCAGCAGCGGGGGATGAAAATTTAGAAACAAGGGTGTCCCAATTTTACCCCTCTTCGTAATTAGCATTCCTCGCCTGGAGAAATTCGAACCCATCGATTGCCAGCTGTTCCAGAGCAACACTAATTTCGGCGCCGGACAAATTCCAAGTCTCACCGAAAGGGAGCTCTTGAAATTGCAATTGCACCCCCGTGACAATTTCGAGTAATCGAATCTCGTGCAAACAGAGTCGCAGTGCGGAGGGGAGGGGGGGGGGGGGGTGCAGCCTCGGAAGAACGGGACTGGAGGAGACACTGGAAGGACCCTCGAGTGCTGAAGAAAATCAAAATCGCGGGAACGAAGGGGCAGGAGTGGTGCTGGAGGGTGGAGGAAGAAGGAAACTGCCAGTGTCCCGTTTTCCCCGCGATTGGGGAGAAAAGGACACGGCGACGTGTGTCGATTCGAGGGGTGGCAAGGGGGTTGAAGGGAGGATCCGAGCGTTAAAGGTCCTTTCCCTCCAAAGTACGACACAATGGCGACAAAAAGAGAGGTTTCCTCGAGTTTGGCCATGTGTGTATGTGTGAGTGAGTGGGCGAGTGTGTGTGTGTGTGCGCGCGCGTGTGTGTGTGAATGTCACGAGAACGCTCAAGGAGGGAAAAGTTTTCGTGGAAACGCTCTCGCGTCTCGAGTTTTGAGAAGACGTTTCAAGAGAACGTGTATTTTTTCACTCTCACCCCCCTTCCAGCAATTCAACCCTCCTTTGTGTACGTACACACACATACACGCTACTAGGGTTGTTATTTTCCCAGATGTTAGCGGTTGTTTAAAGACAAATTGTCTTCTTTTCCATCACTTACCCCTGGACTTGCCCTTACAGCCCCTGGGATGGGGGTAAATCCTATTCCACGATTTTCCATAAGTGGAGGTTTTGATTCCACCCCTAATCAGAGATTTTTCATTTTTAACGGACCTGCAATTTTTTTTCTTTCCATCCCCCGGTGTCCGAATCATCCTCCAGGATTTTTAGGGGATGGATTGCAAAAAATAAGATTTTCCATAAATGGAGGTTTTGATTTCACCCCTAATCGGAGATTTTTCATTTTCAACGGCCCTGCAATTTTTTTTCTTTTCATTCCCCGGTGTTTGAATCCACCCTCGGAATTTTCGGGGGATGGATTGCAAAAAAAATAGGATTTTCCATAAATGGAGGTTTTGATTCCACCCCTAATCGGAGATTTTCCATTTTCAAGGGCTCTGCAATTTTTTTCTTTCCGTCCCCCGGTGTCTGAACCCACCCCCAGAATTTTCGGGGGATGGATTGGAAAAAGAAAAATAGGACTTTCCACCCCCGGAGAGACCACGGGGGTTGGAAATTCTATCTTTATCGTCCCTCTGCGTTTCGTTCTATCTCTACCTACCCCTTTCCACCCTCCACGTTCATATATATATTGTGCAATATATATATATATATATATATATTGCACAACCCTTATAAACCGTCATAACGTCAGATCCATACGTCTGCTCTCGTATCAAAACTCGATATGCTCGTTTAAGTGGCCACGTTGACGAAGCACTTCCTCTTGGCTTTTGTTCATATTTCCGTTTATCCACGGGATACCTTTGGTGCAGCCTTTGGTGCAGCCACGCAGACACGGGCACTCGTAGGAGGGTTTCCAAGGGGATGCTGCGCCGCCTGCATCTGCACCCAACTGCATCGTTGGATTCGGAGAAAATCGGCCCCAAAACGAAAAATATAATGAAAAAGAAAATAGAAAATTACATTTTTAAATAAAATGAAAAAAGTTAGAAAGTCAAAATATAAATAAATAAAAGTAAAAAAGTGGAAAAATCAAAATATAAATAAATAAATGAAAGTAAAAAATGTTGTACAAGAAAAATGGTATGTTTCTTTATTTAATTCGAAAATTGAATATTCATTTTACTTTCGTTGTTCAATTGAAAAAAATAAATAAACAAAAATTGTTTAATTTTATTCTTCATTTTATAGTTCTATAGAACTCGTTTCTTTCTTTAATGCCTCTCCAATTGGAGGAAACTTTAGTTAAGTCGTTTTCAATCAAAGGCAATTTTTGTAATTAAGTTTTAATAGAATTGGATACGATCTTTTATGAATGTCTACTATTTTTGCAGTAGATGCAATTATTTCACGTCACCGGTGCATGTTTATTATTCATCAGGGTAATTTTCATTAAAGAAGAAAAATTGTGAAAAATGAAGGAAAGTTTGAAAGGTGAAGATTGGTTTAAAAGTTATAAATTACATTTACTATAAATATTATCATTACTATAAATATTATTAATTACATTTACTATAAATATTATCATTGTTGCACAAAAATGCATTATTTTATTTATTACAATACGGTTGTATTTAATGCCGTCTCCTTTATTTGTATTTATCAATATTTTTTTTAAATCCCTTTTGTATATATACATATATATATTTTTTTCTACTGTTAGTTCATAATAATTTATTGTTTATTGTTTATATTCGTATTATTTATATATTTTTTAAATTATTTTAGGCAGTCCATGGCAAGATTTGTTCTTTTATAATTTTTGCAAATTCTCGGTATTATTATTCACGCTTTAATAAATTATTATTATTATTATTATTATTATTATTATTATTATTATTATTACTATTATTATTATTATTATTATTATTATTGCTATCATTATTACTATTGTTGTTATTATTATTATTATTAAACCCATATTGTGCCTCAACCTGCGACTCCAAGTGAATGCATCCAGTGCAGCTCCGGCATCCCTACACTTCGACACGCTCCGTCTGACCAAAAACCGACTGTTTCCACTGACTTTTTTCGTCAGCGAATTTCGAGTTCCCGGGTTCCCTTTTCCGGTTTCCTGATGACACCCCTCTGAAACGGGGTGGAAAAATAGGGACGTATGTGGCTTCTTATTATTATTATTACTATTGTTATTATTACTATTGTTGTTGTTGTTGTTATTATTATTATTATTATTATTATTATTATTATTATTATTATTATTATTATTATTATTATTATTTAACCCAAATTGTGCCTCAACCCTCGACTGAAAGTGAATGCATCCAGTGCAGCTCCGGCATCCCTAACTCCGACACGCTCCGTCTGACCAAAAACCGGCTGTTTCCACTGACTCTTTTCGTCAGCGAATTTCGAGTTCCCGGGAAACGGTTCCCTTTTCCGGTTTCCTGGTGACACCCCTCTGAAAAGGGGTGGAAAAAATAGGGGCGTAAGTGGCTTCGAGCCGCAATGCACATACGGATCATGCCGCTTTTTTTTTTCCTTTCTTTTTTTGTTTTGGTGACTGTGTGTGCGCGCGCGTGCATGTGTGTGTGTGTGTGTGTGTGTGTCGGCCGTCGCTCTATTCGATTTCTGCGAGTGTGCGGGGAAGGAAGCCTGTATGCGCGCCGCTGCTTTTTTGTCTAGCACCCCGTTTGCCGTGGCAGGATCATGTTTGGACTCGGCGAAACAAAAATAAAAGGAACGGAGGCAAAAGGGAGCGGCGAAAATTCCCACTGACGCCAGACAAAAAGCTCTACGAAAAAGGGAGGGAAGAGGCTGGGGGGAGGGAAGGGGAGAAAATCTGCTGCCGCTTACTCTTCTTCCTCCTTTGTATGCGCTTACTGCACATAATCCTCCGCCAGGGTGGGGGAGGGGGGGTTGTTAGTGTGTACTTTTATCGGGAATAACAATTTAATCGGCTTTCCACCGTGATATTCCCAATTTGCCGGATACACTCGGCAAGGGTTGCGAGGGTGAAAGTTTCCAAGAAGCGGGTAAGTAGTTACCGTTTCGGGGACGAGGAACTCCGACGACGCGAGCGAGGGGTTGTTTTCGTACCCAAGCGCCTTTTCCCAACCCCCGCTTCTCCTACCCTTTGGGATTTTTGACCCCGGAATCGGGCTGCAAAGGGAGAAAATGGGGAATGTTTTGAAATTTCGTCTCCCCTCGCACCCCTAATTTTAAATGGAGCGAATACGGGGGTTGTACCTGCCCCGAATACCACCTCCCGGTATCCCTTGGAATTTTAACCCTCCCCGAATTGGGGCGCAAAGGAAGAAGGAAGGGATTTTTTTGAAAATTCACCCCCCTCGCACCCCTGATTGTAAATAGAGGGGTTGTAACCGTCATTAAAATCGATGATAAATTATAATTCTTACGAATGCACGTGGATTGATTGAAAAAAGGGGTGGTTCTAAATTTTTACCTGGAGTCACGGTGATTTTTCGCACCCTTAATTTTCAATAAAGTGAATGCGGGGGTTGAAGCTGCCCCGAGTATCCATCAATTTCATTGAAACCCCCGGAAATACATTGGGTGAATGAATAAAGGGGTTGTTTTGAATTTTCACCTGGACTTGGGATGATTTCCTTCAACCCCTAGTTGTAAATAGAGCGAATTTAGGGGTCGTACGTGTTCCGAATATCTGCTGGCTTTTCTATGATAAATCGTTGTTCCTGAAAACACATTGATTGAATAAAAAAAAGGGGTTGTTTTGGAATTTCACCTGGAGTTGGGATTTTTTTTTGTACCCCTAATTGTAAATGGAGCAATTTTGGGGGATGTAGCTGCCCCGAATATACATTATATTGTATAAAAAAATTGTATTTTCCAAAAATGTATTTAATAAATAAAAAAAGTGGTAGTTCGGAGTTTTTACTTGGAGTTTCAATTTTTTTTCCACCCCTAAGCGCAAATGGAACAATTACAGGGGGTGTAGCTGCCCCCAAAAATTCTATTATAATATTTCTACAATAAATTGTAATCCCTAAAATCACAGTAATAAAATAAAAAAAGTGGTAGCTTAGAATTTTTACTTTCAGGAGTTTCAATTTTTTTATTCCACCCCTAAGTGCAAAGGGAACAATTACAGGGGGTGTAGTTACCCCGAATATTCCTTAAACTTCACAACAATTTCTAATTCCTCCTCCTAAAAATTGATTAAATAAAAAAAGGGGATAATTTTAAATTTTCATCCCCAGTAACAATTTTTATTTTCACCCTTGGAGCGAATACAGGGGTTGTATTGCTCCAAAAAAAATTTACTCAATTAAATTAAGTGCTATAAATTCATACCTTTTCTTCGAACAGCTGCGATTCCAGTCTCCAATTTTGTCTGCCACCCTTCGACCCCTCGAAATCCAAAAAAAAATTCGTGGAAAACACCCCAAACCAACGTCGTGCGAGGAATCGTCGTGTTAAAAAAAGAGAGAACGAAATAAATTAGCAGCCGGTAACTTAAAATGATGTTTAATCAGTATCAGGATAAGAATAACATGTCGTCCAACATTCGGCTTGATTTCTTTTCTTTTTTTTTTTTTCAAATGATTTTTCCACCCTTTATTCATCCTTTTTGTTAACTTAATAAATCGTCATTGCTTTCCATTTGTTATCATTTTTTTTTATTTTGTCTCAAGCATCGCCAGCATTCCTTTTCTGTCTCCTTTGTTCCTGCCCTTCACTCTCATTTATAATAAATACGTTTAGGTCGTGTCGTGTTTCGTAACTCTAAAAAGATTGGCACACAGACCACCGTTATTTTTTTTTTTTACGATTCGATTTTCATGGTTTTTTTTTGTTAAGTTAGAAAAAATCTAGAATTTTTCGTAAAGTTACCCGTAATTTTATATCGTAAACATTTAAATGTAAGTTTCGGTATCACTTAAATCACTATTTTATGTGTTTTACGCGTGTATCTTTTTTTTCTTTTTTTTTTTTTCATCATCGTCATCCCTTTCCTCAACGAAAAACCAAGACCACGAAAATTTCCCATTTTTATTTTTCTTCGCCTCGAAATTTCGTTATTCGTTTTTGGGGCCGTTCGAAAACCAAAAAAAAAAACAAGAAGAAAATCCCGAAAATTTCTAAAATCCCTTCTTCGTTTTGTTTTCTTCCCTCGAATACTTACAAAAGTGCTCGATTTCAACACCGACAACCCTCAAAAACGGGGTAACGAACGGAAAAGGGCTTGAAGTCAAGGCTTCGAAGGTAAACGGATCGTTTCCGAAGTCCCCTGAAATGCACAGCTGCGGATACGCTTCGGGGGCCAACTTGAGAGCTGTGTTTTTGTTTGTCTTCGTTGTCAATAATTTTTTCGATCTAGAAAATGATTTCTCGAGTTTTTTATATTTACAGTTTTCGTAATTTACATAAGACGACTTAACTTAGGTTCAATTCGCATTTTTTTTTTTGACACAACGTATTTTTTTCCCTCCGTTCTCTTTTTCTTTTTTAATCAATTAAAATTCATTCGAAAAGACGCGACTCAGCGAAGAGAAGAAATTTCGTGCCCGGAAAAAGCTCCCGATCGATCGATCGGTCGATCGATCTCGTCGATTGCAATCGAAGTCTTCGAATCCACGGGAATTTTCTTCTTTCGATTATTTTACTCGAAAAAAAAAAGAGTCAGCTTCGAACGAAAAATCAAAATACACTCGATTACTCTTTTTTTTTTTTTCTTTAGGGAAGACTTTTCTTTATATTTATATGTCTATATATAATATATATATAATATATATATTCGAAAATATTATATCCTAGAAAAAGAGGTCCTTTTCAAACCAATTTTATTTGATTAAAAATTACAAAATTACGGGGGAGGGTAACAAATTCGGGAGGGCGGGGGTGAAAGGAAGAGTGCTCGTAAGTTAGAATCTTGGTAACGCCTTTTTCTTTTTTTCATTTTTCGGAAATCAAATTTGAAAATTTCGAAATTTCACTCGCGTCAAATTTTTCCACCGAAAATTCGGTTTCTTTTTCAACGGCAACGTTTTTTTTTCTTTTCGAGCAAAAGGAAAAAGATTCCGAATTTGATTTTTCAGTTACAAAAGATCCTTTTAGAAACACCCGTTTTTCGAAGTGTCGATATTTTTCGAGATTTCCTTGTTTTTTTCTTCGAAATCGATTTCGAGAAAATAAAAATTGCAATTTACAAATTTTAGAAAAATTAATTTACAAAAATCAGAAAAATTCTAATCGCGAAGGATGGTTTCCAAAAAATTGCGAAATTGCAAAAAAAAAATAAAAATACAAATTGCAGAGAATAATTTCCAAAAAATGAAAATATATAATAATTTCCAAAAAATTACGAAATGGCAAAAAAAAAATGAAATTACAAATTGCGAAAAAATAATTTCCAAAAAATGAAAATAAAAATATTGCCGAGTAATTTTGTAATTCCTGGAAACTGGAAAAATATCGACGATTCTTTTTTTTTTTTTGGAAAATCGAGAACTCCTGAAAACCTGAAAACCGCTAATTTGATATATATATATATATGTATAATAATCGTGATGTACAAACTTATTATTATTATTCATTAGATATCAAATCATTCTCTCGATCAAAGTGTATTATACCTATACTTCATTCAAGCTTTAATCTTTAATCTTCTTTATCTTCTTTATTTCTCTTAATTTTTATTTATCAAGTGCCAGCGTTGGTTAACTGTAATCCGTTCTGTTTTTTCTCTTTTTTTTCTGGAATTTTTTTGGAGAATCCAAAAGAAATCAATGAAGGTCCATCGGTTTCCGATGCCGTTACTTTAAATCGTTATTTATTTATTAATATAATTATTAATTATTATATTAATAAGTTGTTATCAATATTATTATTATTATTAATGTTATTATTATTTTATCATTTACGTTACCATTATTACTATTATTATTATTATTATTATTAATATTATTATTAATTCATTATTTATTTTCTTTCTACATTTATCCTTTCGCAAAAAAAAAGAAAACAAAATTTTTTTCACATTCATTCTCGTACTCTTTCTATTCCATTCTTATCCGGTTCTTCTCTCTCTCTCTCTATTTTTTTTTATGTCTCATACAATTTTTTCTTTGCATCCCTCTTATTTTTTTTTTCTTCGGCTCGAAATATCGCAACCCTATGTTCGAGGGGTGGAGAGAGGGAGGAAAGCTCGGGGGAGGGGGTGGAAAACCAAAAATCGTCTATTTCCAATAAATTTTCTTGTTTTTTCCCTTCTTCTTCTTCTTCCAATTTTTCCTTTTTTGATCGAATTTCAAAATTGAATTTTTTGTTTTTCGTTTTTTGAAAATTTTTACAACCCCCTCGTGCCGAGCCACCCTCCAACGTCGCGTGTGTGTGTATCTCGTGTCACGTGTGTGTACGTATGCGTATCCTTGTTTATACGTATGTATAGATATTTATAATTCCTTTTACCATAATTATCATTAATTAGTCAAGTACAATAATTAGTGGGATGAAGACTCAATGACAACGGTAGAAAATGAGGCGTACAAAAAGTGTCCATTTCGAGTGCGATTTCATAAAATTTCACTTTTTATTTCATTTCTCATAATAACGTTTTTATTTATTTATTTATTTATTTATTTATTCATTCATTTATTTATTTATTTATTTATTTTTTTTTTTTATTTCTTTACTATTTCATTATTCATATTAATTCATCATTAACTTTTACACATACACTGTGTTCATATTTATTTGTTTATTCATTAGCTTTCTTTTTATTTTTTATTTTATTTTATTTTATTTCTCTTCGTTTTCGAGTTCCTCGTCCTCCGCTTAATTATTTATTAATTATAAATATCTTCATTTGTTTTCTTTTTTTCTTCTTCTTCATTCGAATCAACTATTTTATCTCCAAAGGGGGGTGCTTAGGGGCGTCTTCTCGGAGGGGGAGGGGGGCAAGACCGTACGTTAGTTAAAAAAGACTCTTCTTTCTCGTTAAATCCAAAAAAAAGAAAGAAAAAAAGTTCCATCCCTTTCCAAAAAAATGTCCAAACTTCCTTCTTTCCTCTTCTTTTTCTTTTTTGCCTCCGTCTATTAATTATTAATTAACTTTTTTTTCGTTATTTTTTTTTATACAATGGATGGCCCTCAAATGGCGGCCGGAGCAATAAGAGTCTGATTGTCTTAACAATACTATCAGTTTTACGTGAACCATCTTTTTTTTTTTTTCTTTGGTAATTAATTGTTATATTAGTCGTTTATCATTTTTCTTTGTATTTTAATTATTAACAATATCGTTTGTTTGTTTATCTATTTATTAATATTCCTTCTTCTCGATACCTGCTGAGTATTTCTTCGTCCCCCGTTTCTCCCATTTTCGTTTCATTTTGTTTTTTACCTCATTACTACCTTTTTTTCCTTTCTTCAGCCATTTTTCTTCGTTTTTTTTTTATAACGTTCGTTCATTGATTTAATGAAAAAATACCGAAGCTGACCAAATCTACTCGATGGAATTTAAGTATTTTCCTCGTTTTTTTTCCCCCCTCTTTTTCTTCTATAAATTCAACAATTTGCGTCGTTCAATCGTTTTTCAATATACTTTAATTACAAATTCCTTGATGAGAGGAGTAAAAGGAGTGTACCAGTGAATCAATGCGGCAAATAAAGCCGCGAAAGGTAATTGCAGTTTCGCTAAAAGCCCGATTCCCGCTAAATTTCGGCAAATTAGGGGAGGGTCCGTCCACGGTTCGTCTGTCCGAGGGCCAAGTTTGGGAAAAACCAAAAAAATCCCCAGTTTTTTGGGCTGAAAAATTTCCACCCCCTCGCGCCACCCCAAAGGACCCAGAAAAAGGGAGTCCAGGGCCCCGAATTCGGGGCTCCAAGGTGCTCGGGGTGGCCCAAATACCGGGAAACTGCTCGAAGATGGAATTCCTCCCCCAAAAAACTGGGGAATTTCGTCGTCACAGCCAATTTCATTTTTTTTTCTCTTCATCCGGAAAGCTCCGTTTTGGGGGAAAAAGAGAAGAAGTCTTCTACACACGCACTAAGGCTACACCTACAGTTACTAATTTTTAGGATTATTGGTATTTGTGGCACGATGACGTCATTTTGAGACTTTCCTCGTTTTTTTTTTCTTTTCTAAGGAGAGGGTAGAGGCTCCCAGGAAGACATGCGATAGATTTCGGCGAGGGTACGTGGTTTTCGGGGAAAACCCAAAAAAGTGAAAACTGGGAAAAATATTTTGAAACAAAAAATAATTGCGTTTTCGGAAAAATTAAAGCGAACAAAATATTACGTACTGTTGGGAATTAATGGAAAATTAATTTGAAATAGGCCATAATAAATGTTTTAAAAAATCCAAGGATGTTTTAACACCTCAAATTTGAAAACCACCCCCTCAGGAAAAAATTCCTTTTTTTTTAAATAAATTTTAGCGAGGATCCGCGACTTTCGTTGGACCCCAAAAAAGGTGGAAACTGAAAGAGAAAAAAATGTGTTTTCAGAAAAGTTCAAATGGAAAAAAGAAAATCCAAAATAAAATTGATAGGCAATTAATTATAAATGGAACAAATTAAAAAAACGCATTTTCTGGAAATTGAAAATAAATAAAAATTAAAGCTCCCCATAAAAATACTATTTTTGGGCCAATCCTCATAAATGGGCCAAAACTCAGGAATTTATAAAAAATTAATAAAAAAAATGGGCCAAATTAAAAAAGGCAATTTCTGGAAATTGAAAAGGAATAAAAATGAAAGCCCCCCATAAAAATACAATTTTTGGGCTTATCCCCCGTAAATGGGCCAAAATAAGCAAAACCCATATAACCACCCCGAATTTGAAAACCACCCCCTCGGCAAAAAAAAATTTCTTTTTTTTTAGGAATCAGTGATTGGATCAGACAGTCGATAGCGCGCACGAAGGGTTGAGTATCGTTTTTTCTTTTGCAAATCTCGCTTTTGTTTATATTTTTTGTTGTCATTCTCGCTTGTTAACTATGGACGGTATACAGTTTTTGTAAAAAAAAAAAGGTCGAGGGACACAATGATTTCTTCCCCTTGATTTCTTCCCTTTCCTTGAAATTCGAGCCCGAAAATTTGGAGAACCCAAGCGACTGAACGTAAGAGGGAGGGTTGAAAGAGAGACACGTCATCACCCCGTCGTAATTTCGTCTTTTCAGAAAAGCTCTCTATTGTTTTATTTATTTTTTTTTTAATTCTCGACTTCACGGATACTTTTCTTCTTTTTTTTTCTTTTCTTTTTTGAGCTTCCCGACGATAGTTTTATCCTATAACGACTGTGTATTAATTTATTTTCATTTATTGAGCGATTGTATAACTGTATTATCATCCCCTCGACCGACCCCTCGCCCCCGCGATTTTCCACCCCCTCGAAGTGGATTCGAGGGAAAAGGGGGCAAAGCGAGGGCAAAGTGTCGGCAAAACGGCGGGTTATACACAGTCTAAAAAACATATGTATTCCTATCTATTGGATTTTATATATTTGTATTAAATCTATATATTTATAATTTATGTATATATATATATATTCTTAATTTATAGTTTCATTATGAATTTTTTATATAATTATTTATACTTCATTAGTAATAATTTCATATCAAATTACTTAACAATACCTTCCCCTCTTCTTCTTCTTCTTTTTTTTTCTTATTTTATTCCTACCCCCTTTCCTCAGGGTGGTGCAACAATTTCTGCACCGATATATTACAAAGTATTTTTTGTTTAATTTTATTTTAATGTGTTTTTTTTTATTCCCTTTATTTTTCTTCTGCGGAAAGAAATTCCCTCTTAGTTTTTTCTTTTTTTATAATAGCAGCGAGAAACGAGAAGTGTACGATTTTTTTTTTTTTTTTTTTTCGTAACAAGGGAAGGAGAAGACATTTATTTATTTATTTAATTATATACTGTACAATTCTTCTTTTATAAAAATAAAGAATTATATATATACACACAGCGGAGGAGAAACGATAAAAAGTATCGGAAAGCCCCGTAATGGAATTTCGAGGGAAAAAGAAAAGGGGGGGAGAGAGAAAGGAAAACCCAAGAATCTACGACGACGTCGCCTGGAGGCTCCGGGAAAACGAGATATGGGACCATTCCGGGGGTTAATTCTCGCTGCTATTTCAATTAAAAAGGTGTGAAGATTTAACAGGAAGACGCGTGATTGGGTATTCGATTAAGACGTAACGGGGTGAATTTTTTTTTTGAAAACCAAGGAAAAATCCTAAAATTGAAAATTCGCTTTTGGTGTCCACGGGAGGGGGTCGTTTCCCCAAAATTCAAGTAAGAAAATTCCTATCCCTTACGGGGGATGTTTTAACCCCGGCTATAACACCCCGTTAAAGGAATATTTGGACACTAATTTTCAAATAAAAGGATTTTTCCAAGGGGGAGGCATTTTTAACCCCGGTTATAATTCTCCGGATATGCTACCCCCTCGGGAAAGTTTTTTTATTCGGAAATTAGTAGCTAATAATTCCCTTGGGGGGTGTTTTAACCCCGGGTGTAACATCTCCCCGAGAAAAATTCCTTTTATTTGCAAGTCAGTGTTAAATTTTCCCTTATGGGGGTGTTTTTACTCTGGGTATAACTCCCCCGTAAAGGAATGTTTGGGCACTAATTTTCAAATAAAAGGATTTTTCCAAGGGGGAGGTATTTTTAACCCCGGTTATAATTCTCCGGATATGCCCCCCCCCCCCCCCACGGGAAATTTTTTTTATTGGGAAATTAGTAGCTTATAATTCCCTTGGGGGGTGTTTTAACCCCGAGTATAACATCCCCCCGAGAAAAATTTCTTTTAATTTGGAAGTTAGTGTTAAAGTTTCCCTTATGGGGGTGTTTTAACCTCGGGTATGACACCCCCTCCCTAGCAAAACCCTAGCAAAACCCTCATGAAAAATTCCTTTTACTTGGAAATTAGTGTTAAATAATCCCTTCCAAGGATGTTTTAACCCCAAATAACATCCCAAATAAGAAAACTACCCCCTTAGGAAAAATTTCTTTTTTTTTTTCTTTTTTTTTAAAAATTAATATCAATCCTTAACGAGCTTTTCCGTGTTTCTGAATGAGTTGCAATAAATTGCAACAAA